>JPKZ01001209.1:33631-89911 GCA_000803305.1 Toxocara canis | reverse complement strand
GGGGGAACCTCGCGATCAATTCATTGGCTACTTTTTATTAAATTCAGATTCCTGCTCATCGTATTTGAAGAACTTGCACGAAAAAGAAGCTTCGTAAGTGGGATCCGAATCGCTCCGAAACTATCATTTAAACGGCATTGTTGTCGAGTTTTTTTCATGTTGTGCTTTTGAAGAGACTATGATTTCTTGAGAAAATAAAGTTTTTGTTCCCTCCGCACAGGAGATTTGTGAATGCAAGGCATGCAGAGATGCGTATGCAGGAGATACCACGATATGCGCTTTGGCAAATCGTCCATCAGATCGACTAATTGCAGAACCGTAATCACCGTTTCGGTTAGAGGGAGTTTATGTGAATTTGCGAAGCATAATATACTTTATAGCTTATTGCAGGAAACATTTTGACTCATCAAGCTGCTTATTTTAAACCAATTAAGTTTACTATCTAAGCACACGAGCATCGAATTCTTGAAACAGAAGGCTAGAAAAGATGGACTTTAACATCCATCGAGAAGAATTTGCGTCTCAAGATTACTCTTCAGCCTTAGCTGCGAATTGTATTCAAATTTCGGGAGAATTTGCACTGTCCCTGTCTGACATATTTGCTCAATAGGTCCCTTCATTCAGTTCCTTTTTCAGTGGTGTAAGAGGTCGGATTTTTTGAATGGCGTCCACAGAGCCTTCCAAGGTGAATGTGTTTTGCAATTTATCGACGAAAAAGGATGGACGTTGCTTTAAAGGATGGGATTATCCATAAATGAGAGCGTCTTATCTACATATGTAGAGGGAGAGTAAATTCAGAAGGCTTAATGCAAAATCTTTTCAAGCATTACGTATAGAACAGATAAAAATAATTGTCAGCAATTCGATAATTTTTGGTGTGATCTGATAGTGCTATCGCTATCGTATGATTATACTAATGAGTGGTGGTGCTCAACTTTCCGAGCACAGTCAATTTCTCCATCTGTTCACCGCCTATTTGCACATGTATACCGTCACTCATACCGTCAATCATACTATCATACCGTCACAGAATTCGCACAGTTTTCATAATTGCTCCGTTGACAAGACGATTAGGATATTTTATTTAGTTTATTCTTTTGTTGAATAGCGGCTGCGTGCGATATTTTTATTCAGACAAGCTCGAACTTCTGGTGTCTTACCACTAGTCCAGGAAGCAAAAAATTTAATTTGTTTGGTATATATCTAGGAAATGTGGTAATGAAATATGTTGAAAATACCGAATAAGAAAGTAGAAAATTACGATAACCAAGATAAACAAGGTACAAAAGGGCGGTTGAGGTTGAAGTTTCGAAACGACGAAAACGGCGGTGAGGTAGATAAACTAGGCACTGCTAGACCTTCGCATCGATGATTTTCTACGAGGGGAACTTTTCCAGTCTTCATTGAGGTGGCTAGAATAGCAGAATGGCGATTCGACTGGTGACCAGTGGACGTTGAGATTTTTGCAGGTAAAAGATGAGGTATGGCGCGATCAAGAATGTGGCCAAGATACGATCCCAGCCATCAAGAACGGCGATCACCTCATTGAATTGGAATTTCAGTTGGAAGATATCGATCTGCGCAAAGATCGTGGCGTAAGCAGTTTCACTTATCGACGTTCCTAGTTTTGCAAAACTTGAAGTAATAATTTGATAGTCTGAGCTAAATTGTGAGGTGACTCATAGGGGAGGGGTGAGGGAAGGGTGTGGGTGTGGTGATTGAGGAAAGGAAAATAGTTTAGATTAGAATCTCTTCTTTGCTTTCCGCTTTGCGGAATATTTACGGATGTAATCGCTTCACCTAAAATTTCCGATGAGCAAACCTATCCCTGTGTGCCAAAGTTGAGACATCACGCCCAAATGAATGATACGCATTTGGACAGAAGTAGTTATCGCTGCCCTCCTCCAACGAGTAGTTATCATCAGCAACCATAAACCACCCAATTCATCCTCCCTTTAAATACAGTCCCGCATCCTGTCAAATTCACTCTTCCTCTTTTGAAGATAGGAGCTCACACGTGCCTCCCCCCTCGAATTCGATTTGCTTCTTAATAAAAATTCAGTTATAAAATCACTACTGGTTTACAGATAACAATTTAACAAAGGAAGCAACTAGCCGCTTAGGCTGTATCATGTTTATAAGCGGAAACTTTTCACTTATTTCCAAGCAACAAGCCAACGATTTATAATGTTCGTTGTCACTGACAAACAAAATTTCCAATGTTATTTGTATCCAGTATAAGTCCTCGGAACGGTATAGCAGTGTCCTCCTTCTTTGGTTTCTCTCAAGTTTCTGCATCTGAAGCGTACGCTAACAGCGTGTCTCCCCAAATAAGCGTTTCTTTTACCAACAAATATACTGTTGAGGCCAAGTCATCGCAGTTATGGCGTGCTCGCCGACTTGCTGACACACTATACTCGCCGCGAATTATGAAATGATTGCTGGCAATGCGCCAAACATGTCGCTACCGTATCCATGCCCATCTCCCATCCTGGACTCTCGAGAGCGTTAGCTATACTTGCTAACATTTTCAGTACGCCCATAGCATTGCGTTACCACCGTCATTGCGCGATACGAAAGACGATGCGAAGGCGAACAAGAATAGATTTTACCGATTGAAATTGCTGCCCGAACAGTACCGCTATACGGAATAGTAAGTTTCCCCGTTGTTACTATGTGTCTGATGCGCTGAGAGTGCAAAGTGTTTTGATGATTAATACTGAAACATTTTCGCTTCACTGATATATTTTTTTGAAATTTTAATTTTTTCTTAAAGGGATGGCATAGAAAGATTTAAACTAGAAGAAAAAGAAGAAAGGTCTTTATGCTAGCAAAACAATAAAACAAAGAAAACAGCATATTGTGATAAACGGTTTGCAAAACGAAATCGAGTAAACACATATAACTGCAGAAGTAATAGCACGAGAACTAGACGAGACCGAGCATTTACATAAACAACTTTGAATATGTTCACTGCAGTGAAACTGGTAAAATGATATACTTTTCCTCAATAAGTCAAGTCAGCGATCGTACGAAGATCAAAAGAAACAAGATTAAAGACTTGTACCAATCTGAAACCCGTTTTTCCTATATTCTGACTTATTATGAGTCTGACTTATTATGAGTCTCGTACCGCTTATTCCTGTACCATTGTCGAAGTAAATCAAAAATTTTACAGGACCTCCTCTGCTTTTACCTTCTCTGATGTGTAAGCTTCTTGTATGGGATAACTTAGGGTAATAAAATGTTATTCTACGGCTTTCTCAGCGCGTTTCGGGAAATCGTAGACATTATAAACTGAAGGTTTTGTATATGTTGAAATACAGCATACTGACAAAATATAGCGAACCGTCAATGCATATATATGATGTTTGTATTTGTTTGCTTATTTTTTCAGTTATTATCCAGAAAATGAGCCATATCGCGTCTATTTCCATAATGTATGCAATCGATGGTTTGTTTATAAGACCTATCAGCGAGTTGATGAGGTAGTCTTTGGAATATTTTTTCGTTTACGATAACGTTAATTGCCAATCAAGGGATTCATCAATACCATGAAAATAAATCGCTTCATTTTCGATAAGTTGGAGGGAGCAACTGAAAGAGCTCTGCTTATACTTCAGCAGATACACAATTGTGCTGTGTAAGGATTACGATGGCTGAAGGAGCATTTAGTAGGCAGAACGCTCAAGATACGTCGATAAAAACTCGCGGATATGCCAAGCAAAGAAGGTTTAATGAGGAATGAAAAAAGTGTTTTCTTAGTTCTATTTATTTATGTAAGCTTCGAACCAGATATAAAAAATCAAGTATCGAAACTCAGAAGTATCATCAAAGTTCGAGTCACATCCCTCAATAAATCTGAATAAAATTTTTTCGGATCACATCGCTCAATAAATTTGAATAAAAAATTAAAGCTCAACGATTTTTCCAGTTGTTTATGACAGACAACTTTAACGCAAAATCATACTACATGGGCATGATTCCTAACGAGTTGATGCAAAGGGGCGACTTTCGCGAAATAAACGATTTCTTGTCGTAAGTGCTCACATTGTTTTAACCAAAATTCGAACTTCCACTTTTGTGATAATTCATGAAAAGTTTATTCGAATTGAACGTATTCAAAAGACTCGGTTTTGACTCCGGCCTACGAGTGTTTTTCATTTGGTTGATCCTTATTCCTATTATTTCATTTGTTAGCATGAATGTAGTTGTTGTTGAGAACATGAGATGTTCCTGAAAAGTGATTACTCAATTCTCGTCCCCGAAACTACGGTTATAGACGTTTCAATATTCATCGTTGATTGATGCCTTTCTATTAACTAAAAAAAAAACGAAAATATTCATCAATTTTAAACTATGACACCTTCATATTTCGGACGTTTCGTATACGTCTTTATTATTTTCTCGTAAATTGTGTTCGACGTAATCGTTCGGCTTGCTGGTGCACTAAACGTTTTGTCAGCATTATTTTGTGTTTCTTCTACCATTTTTTTTCCATATCCACATATCATATCTTTAATATAACAGTAGTACATTCGAAGTACACGTTCCACATGTGAATCACTTTGATAAGGTTGTGTTCCTGCCTTTGTTGTCATATCGGTTGTTCCAGTACTGCGTGCAAAACGAGATTTATGGATAATTTTTAGAGGGATGATTTCCGAATGCTACGAGGCTCGAAAATTATAGGACTGGAAATCTAACTAACATATGACCATTTTAACTGAATTTCATTTTTTAATGACAGCCTACAGTGCTTGCTTATTCCAGCGTAGCATCCGTTCTTCACGGCGAGAATGAGCGTAAGAAGGAGTTGCGGTTCGGAACGGGACGTGGATTTCGGCTGAGTGCTAGAACAATGAAAGGGCGTCAACTGCCACCAACGTATCTTGCCTCACATGCAAGGGAAGGAGTAAGCTGCTTGTTATTTTTTTCTTGAAGGACACCAGTTAATTCACTGAATGAGTTCGTAGATATGCTTCTTTTATTAACATATCAAAATTGAAATGGTTCGAAAACTTACTTGTAATGAGCTGCTCTCATCGTTGGATGGGATCGAAATTGATCGATCACAAGCAAAAGATTTTGGAATTTCTGTTGCGTTTGCGAGAGGTGTGATCATCTCGAACGTTTTAAAGATACAATAATTTACTGTACGCAAAGTTTTGCAGTAACCAGTTCTCAATGAAAGTAATTCAGAAGCACCGAAATTCATACTGATGAATAATTGTTATTGGCTACTTCTAGCGTTAACTTTTAGCGCATAGGTCCGTCAATGCTAAAGGTGGTTGTCTTTCATCATGCGAAAGAGATTGCCGATTACCAACGGGAAAGGCTGTCCAAAATCGATGAGGAAGCGCAAACGATCGACCTATCTACCCATCTGCTGGTATGTGTAATCAGTTTGATGGATTGGCGTAACATTGAAAGGTGGTGTCCATGGCTCGAATATTTTACGCTTTCGTTTTGCCGTGAAATAGTAGTGTTCATTGTAGTCATTTTTTGACGTTCACCACTGAAGCGTCATTCACTAAACATTTGTGCAGCTTTCAATGTTATCGCCGAATGCTAAGGCTGTATAGCTTTTTCCTAAATCATACACAACCCGTCCAGATAGGAATTGGGTCATATACGATCGTACGAGAAGATTTTTTTTCCACCAGTTTTAATATAGCATTTTCAAGCATTCCACTGTATCTCCTTTCGAAACACATTTACTGCATTTGAATGAAACCTTCTCGGACTTTTTTTTCGGAATCCCAAACCTTTTTTATTGCAGAAATTTACCGCAGATCGTCGTGCCTGGTTGAATGCGAGGAAGTCGATGCACGATTATGAAAAATTGCAGCATAAGATCCGCAAAACGGTTCCCTTTAAACGAAGCTCTGCAGCGAGGTATCGCTATTCATCCATATTATTATTGCGAAACTAAACATTGTCTTGTATCCGTTATAATGACAAATTTGGCAAATTTGCAAATTTGAGATGATTGTGCTGTTTAGCAGATAGAATAACAATAATTGTTACTGAGACGTTGAGTAGCAAAGTTTTTCATAAAAACGCGTTTTTTTACAAGTTATTTTACAAGATTTTACAAGTTAACCAACATCCAAAAAAGCAAAGCGAACGGCTGCTTTGCAATTCCACTTGACTGCTAAGGTTCTGACAAGATCCGAGGACTGAGTTATTCAAAGTGCTATAATTTTGTCACTAATATGACAGCCAAACGCATGAGTATCCCACATTTCTTTTACTTTGTTTCATTCATGTAACGCAATAGTAACGCAATAGATATGAGACATATCTATTCAATATGTTTCACTGACAACAAGTAATTAATTTTTTTGGTGCTTTCAAACCATTCTAGGTCTATACTTAAGAAATACTTCAACTTTCTTACACATACAACTCGTCGTTACTTTCAGCAACATTTCAAATAGTTTCAATAACGAAGAACATCCGATTGTGAACAGAAGATAGAACTGTGTTCGTAACACAATTCTATCTTAATTTTTTTTTGTTGTTATCCAGTATGTCGAAAAGTACCGCTGTCATTTCGTATTCGTAACTAATTTGGATACCTTAAGGCTTGTAATATTACCGGGTGTAACGGTGGCCGATTTGTGCAACGAGTTGATCGATTTTCCCGCATGGATTGGATATCATTTTTATTTTATGAGAGTTTGCAATAAGAGCGGCGTTAATATAGTATATGACGATATCAACTATGCGGTCGTTAGTTTCAAATTAACGCGTTTTTAAAAAAATGTTAAACTGATTAAATACACGAGATCGATGACCGTTACAGTTCACGAACAAGAACAATCAACTGTGACTTTTCGATGCTCATAATCTACGTTATACATCTAGCTGCTATTTTCAAGTCATTGTGCTCGCTGCTAAACAGCGCACTGGAAAGACAAAAAAAATGAATAAAAGTTAAACAGTAACTTTTCGGCTTTTAAAGCACGGTCATTGTTACCATAAGAAGCTTGGTGAACAAAAATCATCCCAATTTGAAAAAAAAGGATCTTCTTAAGCTAATAAACTTCTCATAGATGTTAACGGAGGATATTAATTTCAGAAAGAAAACAACAAACTTCGGCATCTACGCGTCAAATTATCACGCTATTCGTATACTCCTCAAGCAGTAACCGCATCCGACTCTAAGAAAGTGTTCAGTGGTGGACGAGTAAGTTTTTATGAACAAAAAAAAGTGAATTGAAAAAAAAAACGTGAATTGCTGAAATTGGTCACATTAGACCGTAAAACATGAAACCATTTGGTTGCGTTTTTCGAAGCAGTTGCTTTTCGATGGTACGCAGGTGAATGAAATTTTGCGCCTAATTTTCTTTTGCTTCTCAACGACTAAATTCTCATACCAAATCGCGAGGCAGATCGTACACGGAAAAAGGGCCGCTCTTGTAATGATCATTTCTTAAAATGGCCCATCAAAATCATGCATTAACGCTAATCTAGCCGATCGACTTCTTCCCTACCGAACGATCAGCTTGTTGAGCTGAGGTGAGATCTACTGAACCAAAATTTCGCTCAACATGTGGCGAAGAGAAATTATTCTTGGCAAGACGAATGCAGTTAGCCTCATTTCAGGTAACTCTTGATCATTTTCCGTTAAGCTCACGACCACCAAGTATTGCCTCTGAGTCGGGCGTATCGACGATCACAAAAATGTCAACCGCAACTACGGTGATTTACTATTGTGATCGGTTACCTCAACTGCTTCAACAAGCATGTTTTGGGAAACAGATTGGTGCATTTGAGATGAGATTTGGCCTTGGACGTGGTGAATTTTCTCGAGGCATTATTTGGGAAATTTATCTTTGAGTAAATCCTTTAATTTTTCGGATTTTTGAATTTCCAATTTAACAGTACTGTATCACTCGAATTCTATGCCATTACTAATGCTGCTTCACTTCTAATGTAATTCGACTATTGTTCCCCCTCCCTTCACTTCCATGATGTGCCATCATAGTCAACAACTCTCCAATTTTGAAATCCTAGTTGAGCTTGCTGTTGAACGAATTACACGTCTGTCAGACATAGAAGTAACCAAACTTAGAAAATAAACGTATTTCAGTCACCAAATTCGTGGCGTAACGACTGGACGATGCAAGCAACACACGATGACTACGATCATCGTCTCACAGAAACGACGATTGCGAATCCGAGAGAAACACGTGCCGTCGGTGCGGAGCAGTTTGCAATCCGTCTCAACAACGAAATCAACTCACGTCTTAGCCTTGTGGTGGCGTAAGTTGTACTATAATGTCGCTACGAAATAGTTTATATAAGAGGATGAGGACAAATAAATGTCAGATCTTCAGCAGTCCCGCTTTTTTCAAAAGTTTCAAAAGCCTCGAATATAAAAGAAAGTCGTTCTATAAAGTTGTTGTTGTCACCTACTGACAGAAGCATTCTATCGGGCGCGCTCTGGTTTTAGAATTGCGTTTAGAATACAGTGCTAGAAAAGTTGTGTTGAAATTACGAAGGGCAATTTTTATATATATACACATATATGTGTATGTTCATGTAAATATGCATATATATATATATATATATTTGCGTGAGTAGTGATTGGCCTTCCGGATCTACTTTATGTATATAATTGTGGCATGGTCATTAACGTATGATAGACGAGAATATTCATCCACCTGTTCTCTTTTACATCCTCAGTGACGTCCTTCGACAAAGGAAGCAAATGGAAAGGTCCTCCTATATGCATCCTTTACGTGCATACAAGTCCTTTCGAACAATACGCATTAAATAGCGTCCACTTCCTCTTCCGTCCTTTCTAGGAATACCTCCCCTCCTCCCTCCCCTCGTCCAATATTATGCAAAAATTGATCTGTATTCCCGAATTTTTTTCACCAGCGACCCTGCTACACGAATGTTAAGTAATATTCTCGTTTCAGGTGGCTCAATAATAGAGCCCTCTTTGATCTATGCTTCGCCTCTGAAAAGAGGTTGCTTCTCAAGAACTCTTGAAAAATGCGTTAATGGGGAAGGGGGGGGGAGGGATTCCTATTCAGGAGGAACTGGTACAGCTGATTTCTTCAGTGACATGGACACGGTGGCGACAACATTAAATTTGAATAACAGAATGGATCCACGTGTCGTTTGTGTATGTGAGTTTGAATCGCCGCGCGTTATGCTGGAAACGATCGGTGACCTGAAGTGGCTTCACAATGCTGAGAAGCGTATAGCCGAAATTATTGCGACACCTAGTCCGACGGCTGATGACAAGAAAGATTTACAGGTTAGTTTTTGCAAAGAATTTAATCTAAACTTGAATATTAACGACATTGAAATGGCAAACATGCTGTACATTTCTGAAAAAGTAGCCTTTTCAACTGGAATCGAGTGATATTGGACGGAGATAAGGAATTTGAGTAGTTATGAAGTTTTAAAAATCCGATAGAGCCAGCGAAAATGCCTCTGACCTCACAGTCAGCAGGCTGCATAACCACTAATTGCATAACCAGTGGAAATGTCGCTGACATTAGAATACTTTTTATAGCCATAGCTACGAGGAGTGTGTAACGGAGTTCGCTAAGAAATTTGCTTCAATTCTCGAACCAAAAGCATTTCGCCTCCTCTTCTCTAATGCCCTTTGCTATGAAATTTTTTGTATTAAAAATGGTACTTCTTCGACCCGAGATGAATCTAGCGAACTCTTCACTTGTTAGATCACACCGAGAAATGAAAGGAGAATAGTGCACGCACAGAAATAAACAATCAAAGAGAAGGAATTTAATGAGAACCAAGATCATTACTTCTCCAATGAAATAAAGACATTCTTTCGTAAAAGTATTTTCACATATCTGATGAATGATAAATGGCCGCTTAGTGCGTTCTAGCTGAAAAATGTAAAAAAAGCTGAAACGCTTTCCGGCAAAAAATTTGCATACATATGACGATGAGAAGTGATTGCTGGGCCGTGTTCGATATATAACTTTTGGTACAATGCTAAGACAGCTGCCACGGAATCTTACGAAATGACATTTTGGAGCCAAGTTTAAAATTGTAATAACATGCTCGAACAGGTATTATTGTATGCGAAACAAAGGTATGAGCAACCGCTATCAGCATATGATCGAAGCACACAACAACCTAATGAAATGGCACAAGAATCCGAACAACCGGTAATGAATTAATTAAGATATTTCTGTTAGCCTCATTTCAGGTAACTCTTGATCATTTTCCGTTAAGCTCACGACCACCAAGTATTGCCTCTGAGTCGGGCGTATCGACGATCACAAAAATGTCAACCGCAACTACGGTGATTTACTATTGTGATCGGTTACGTCAACTGCTTCAACAAGCTTGTTTTGGGAAGCAGATTGGTGCATTTGAGATGAGATTTGGCCTTGGACGTGGTGAATTTTCTCGAGGCATTATTTGGGAAATTTATCTTTGAGTAAATCCTTTAATTTTTCGGATTTTTGAATTTCCAATTTAACAGTACTGTATCACTCGAATTCTATGCCATTACTAATGCTGCTTCACT
The DNA here is from genome assembly GCA_000803305.1 of Toxocara canis. Lineage (NCBI taxonomy): Eukaryota > Metazoa > Nematoda > Chromadorea > Rhabditida > Toxocaridae > Toxocara > Toxocara canis. The sequence goes on along the minus strand of JPKZ01001209.1, from coordinate 79,380 downwards.
TCTAATGTAATTCGACTATTGTTCCCCCTCCCTTCACTTCCATGATGTGCCATCATAGTCAACAACTCTCCAATTTTGAAATCCTAGTTGAGCTTGCTGTTGAACGAATTACACGTCTGTCAGACATAGAAGTAACCAAACTTAGAAAATAAACGTATTTCAGTCACCAAATTCGTGGCGTAACGACTGGACGATGCAAGCAACACACGATGACTACGATCATCGTCTCACAGAAACGACGATTGCGAATCCGAGAGAAACACGTGCCGTCGGTGCGGAGCAGTTTGCAATCCGTCTCAACAACGAAATCAACTCACGTCTTAGCCTTGTGGTGGCGTAAGTTGTACTATAATGTCGCTACGAAATAGTTTATATAAGAGGATGAGGACAAATAAATGTCAGATCTTCAGCAGTCCCGCTTTTTTCAAAAGTTTCAAAAGCCTCGAATATAAAAGAAAGTCGTTCTATAAAGTTGTTGTTGTCACCTACTGACAGAAGCATTCTATCGGGCGCGCTCTGGTTTTAGAATTGCGTTTAGAATACAGTGCTAGAAAAGTTGTGTTGAAATTACGAAGGGCAATTTGTATATATATACACATATATGTGTATGTTCATGTAAATATGCATATATATATATATATATATTTGCGTGAGTAGTGATTGGCCTTCCGGATCTACTTTATGTATATAATTGTGGCATGGTCATTAACGTATGATAGACGAGAAGATTCATCCACCTGTTCTCTTTTACATCCTCAGTGACGTCCTTCGACAAAGGAAGCAAATGGAAAGGTCCTCCTATATGCATCCTTTACGTGCATACAAGTCCTTTCGAACAATACGCATTAAATAGCGTCCACTTCCTCTTCCGTCCTTTCTAGGAATACCTCCCCTCCTCCCTCCCCTCGTCCAATATTATGCAAAAATTGATCTGTATTCCCGAATTTTTTTCACCAGCGACCCTGCTACACGAATGTTAAGTAATATTCTCGTTTCAGGTGGCTCAATAATAGAGCCCTCTTTGATCTATGCTTCGCCTCTGAAAAGAGGTTGCTTCTCAAGAACTCTTGAAAAATGCGTTAATGGGGAAGGGGGGGGGAGGGATTCCTATTCAGGAGGAACTGGTACAGCTGATTTCTTCAGTGACATGGACACGGTGGCGACAACATTAAATTTGAATAACAGAATGGATCCACGTGTCGTTTGTGTATGTGAGTTTGAATCGCCGCGCGTTATGCTGGAAACGATCGGTGACCTGAAGTGGCTTCACAATGCTGAGAAGCGTATAGCCGAAATTATTGCGACACCTAGTCCGACGGCTGATGACAAGAAAGATTTACAGGTTAGTTTTTGCAAAGAATTTAATCTAAACTTGAATATTAACGACATTGAAATGGCAAACATGCTGTACATTTCTGAAAAAGTAGCCTTTTCAACTGGAATCGAGTGATATTGGACGGAGATAAGGAATTTGAGTAGTTATGAAGTTTTAAAAATTCGATAGAGCCAGCGAAAATGCCTCTGACCTCACAGTCAGCAGGCTGCATAACCACTAATTGCATAACCAGTGGAAATGTCGCTGACATTAGAATACTTTTTATAGCCATAGCTACGAGGAGTGTGTAACGGAGTTCGCTAAGAAATTTGCTTCAATTCTCGAACCAAAAGCATTTCGCCTCCTCTTCTCTAATGCCCTTTGCTATGAAATTTTTTGTATTAAAAATGGTACTTCTTCGACCCGAGATGAATCTAGCGAACTCTTCACTTGTTAGATCACACCGAGAAATGAAAGGAGAATAGTGCACGCACAGAAATAAACAATCAAAGAGAAGGAATTTAATGAGAACCAAGATCATTACTTCTCCAATGAAATAAAGACATTCTTTCGTAAAAGTATTTTCACATATCTGATGAATGATAAATGGCCGCTTAGTGCGTTCTAGCTGAAAAATGTAAAAAAAGCTGAAACGCTTTCCGGCAAAAAATTTGCATACATATGACGATGAGAAGTGATTGCTGGGCCGTGTTCGATATATAACTTTTGGTACAATGCTAAGACAGCTGCCACGGAATCTTACGAAATGACATTTTGGAGCCAAGTTTAAAATTGTAATAACATGCTCGAACAGGTATTATTGTATGCGAAACAAAGGTATGAGCAACCGCTATCAGCATATGATCGAAGCACACAACAACCTAATGAAATGGCACAAGAATCCGAACAACCGGTAATGAATTAATTAAGATATTTCTTAACTTTTTCTCTTAAGAAGGCGGAGGAAGATCATCTCAAATTAATCAGTCAATTGGTTGCCGCAAAGAGAGTTCGATTTTGATAGAGGCTATTGGCGTTTCATTCTCTAATACATTTTTTAAAATGGGAACATTGGGATCTTTTCTCCTTGGGCCAACAAATCAAAATATGTTGCAGTGTGCTCTACATATATATACTGTGATGTACCTAGACAACTTTAATCGGCTGCACGATTGTCCTTTGTTTTTTGGTTGAAGGTGATTGACTTAAGTATAGGATTGGTTTTGTTTTCTTTCTGAGAACTTAGAAACGCATACAACATTCCTACGAAAATCTTTCAGGCACAAGAAGGTACAATATTTCCTGGAAGAGCGTCCAAGAATCATCTTTTTATAAATGAAAGCTGGAGGCGTACCATCGACGCAAATCGTCTACCTGCAAATGTTATAAATGTGCTTAAATTACTGGTAACGATTGGAAGTAATAGTCATTTCCTTGAAGGTTTTCGTCTTTTATTTGTGACTGATCATTGGCTTAACTAAGTCTTCACTAGATCATCTTGCTAGATACTCATAAATAAACTTCCTCTAGTTATGCCATTTCGTAAGTTTATGTAGAATTTAGAATTTCGATTCAAATAACTATCATAAATTGTCTATGGGAGAGTGATAGTGATAATGTGCGCAAGGAACGTACTAGTTGACTACTTGAGATGACTTGAACTTTACTGAGACTTGAACTTTATGACTTGATGACTTGGACCACAATTCACTGAGACAAACTTCTTTGAGCTTTCGCTAGACAACATCGCCCAACCCATTAGGGATGACCAACTTCTTTCTACGATTCTTCTCGACGAAATTGGCATTAAGAAAAATCTTTCAGGTAACGGATCGTCATTCATGGTTGCTTGATTCGGACTATTCTAATATTACGCTTGTGAGTCGATGTGATAAACTATGTAAAACTCGAATTACTGACTTCTTTCATAGATTCTACTTGGTCTGATCTTTTTTTTTTTATGCGCGCATCATTGTTTATCACTTGATAATTGCATTCATCATAACATTTCTCACATGTCAGGCTATCGAGCTGAAAGCTGTTAATTCATTTAGCTGTTACGTGGTAGTGTTGTGTGATGTTGATCATTGTTTATGTTCAAGAATTTCTAGAATGAAGCTTTTTAAGGTTCAAACGTTCGTATCAATATTTTAGGTTGTGTATAAAATTATCGTCTGACTAGCTAGCAAAGTACGGAACTGTTTTTTACCTGAGACCATAAATTTACTGTTTCGATACCATTCCTCCGCTCAATGAGGTCACTAATGCATATATGTTGAATAATTACCTGAGATGATTCAGTATCAAATATTAACCGTGATTTTCTGATTCACGAGTCAGTGCATAGATTATATCAAACGAGAGAAACGAACATTTTCGGATCACCTTTCATTAACCGTTCCAATTTTATCAATGTTATCAAAATTATTGAGCATTGATTATTATCCTTTTAGGAGAGAACATAAACGCGAACTCTGTTCGTTCGGATCGGCTTACACTGTTGATATTATCATTTTGTTTTGTTGTTGATCTTTTTCATTTAATAAAATTCTGACCTCCAATATTATTTCACCCTTTTTTCATGCCAAATTCTTTGGTAGGAAAAAAAAGTATTCCATCGTTGACTGTTCAAATTGGCATTAAGAAAAATCTTTTCAGGTAACGGATCGTCATTCATGGTTGCTTGATTCGGACTATTCTAATATTACGCTTGTGAGTCGATGTGATAAACTATGTAAAACTCGAATTACTGACTTCTTTCATAGATTCTACTTGGTCTGATCTTTTTTTTTTCATGCGCGCATCATTGTTTATCACTTGATAATTGCATTCATCATAACATTTCTCACATAGTCAGGCTATAAAATTACTGTGAGGAACTACAGTAATAGGAATGGAATTGGATGGCCCAACAAAGAAGTGCTTCATTAAGCTGTTCTGTTAAAAAGTTTATGAGAGCAAGAGGTGTTTGAGAAAGAAGAGAGCGGCTGCAGTAATGTAAAGATGAAGGCGAACACTGCGGTGCACACAATTTATTGACTTTTTAGCTTAGATGTTCGTGATCAATGCTCATAGCAGACGAATGCTTTGTTTAGACTACTGCAAGGGACCACTCATCGGTGGCATAATGAATGAGACATAAAAGAAAACAACGTGAATGGAGCGAGGCCGTCTTTTGAAAGCGCAGAAATGATGATTTCAACAAAGCATTGATGGTGCTTTCAATAAACATTAAGCACTGAACCATAAAGACGGCTCACATCATATATTAGATCAATCGGTTACCCACCTCTTCTCTTACCCTATTGCAAGGTGGCCTTGAGAGAAGAATCTCATAAATTTAAATAGCTAAAGGATCAGCAACAAGTCTATCAAACATTGTTACTGGATCACTATAAGCAGTAAAGTAATAATTTGTCGTTGAAGTGGTCTCATCATGATAGCTACAGCATAAATGCCGTATGCGTTTTGTGTAGAAAAATCCAGAGAATATTTGGCACAGATCCGCTGAATATATATGGCGACTTTTTCTGGTTAGAATCTGTTAGAAATTATCCGCTTACAGAGCGATCGACAAACAAATCTCTTGGCTATCGGAACGCTTGCTTTATTCTTGTTTTTGTTTATTTTCTTCTGTATTATCTTCATCTTGAAACCGAACTCATTGGAGGACGCTGATATCGGCTATTGCCCGGCTAGTGCTTTTGGATTTGACACAGACGATCCGCAACGTACGTTCATCGATTATATTTAATTGCTATTCAGCAAATTCAGTTTTGTAGACTTTTGTGAGCGATTTCTTATAACCATGCAGATAGTTTCATCACAAATTAGAAACAGTTAAATGTTTTCTATTGTTCCTTTATTACTGACTATGAAGGGCGAACAATACAGTTAATCCATACTTCCATCTCCTGAGAGAGGGGAGCTAGTAGGAATGAGGGGTTTCTCAGTAGCTAAAATAGCTGACTTCATAACTAGTAATCTTAGGTATAGTTGCATGATTTAAAATTTTTGTTGTTGATAGCATCAAAACAGCATATATCTTGGAATAAAAAAAGTATTCCATCGTTGACTGTTCAATAGCTGCAAATCTCTACGAAGTTTTATTCCTTTCACCTAAATCAACTATCCGAATTCAGTTGAGCTAAACAGAAAGAGCGCCAACTTTTCGATTAGAAGCACTGAAACTGCTGATTCCATTATCGGCGACCGACCCTCCAGTTTTAGAACGTTCCAAAGCTTATGCGCACGTATTATATCGTTGACCATGACCTACTCGTTAGGCGCCATTTCACTGTAGCCTGTTTATTGCCTTGCTAAGGCATTATGTTGTCGATTGTTGCCATTTCTCTCTCTCTGAGTGCTTGCCGATCAAGCACAGAATGTACCGTGAATTTTTGCTATGGTGATGAAATTAATGAATACTTTTTAAGCAATTTTATTTCATTCAAAGTATCTGTTTAAGTTAATGAGTTTTAATCGGGTATGTGGCCAGTATACGAATAAAATTAGTATAAATTAGTATGAAATTAGTACTTTTTTGGTTGTGTAGTGAGGTCATGAGGCCATAAATCATCACTTGGGTTATATTAAGCAATGAGCCGTTGCTCTCTCCTATTCAAGAGTCTCGAAAAAAAAGAAGGTCCGAAGTCCGATCTAGCTTTATAGATCATCGATCACATATCATATCATATAAATCATATGATCAATATCATTGATCATATGCAGTCATACAAAATTTTAACTCCTAAGCGCTCAACTCAGTGCAAATAATCATTACTTATAAATAATCTTTCCAGCAAAGGTCAGCGAATTGCCGATGCGCCATCATTCACATGGCGAACACTATTAAAACATAGCTGCTACCGTCCTAACACTCATTCCGGCACTTTGCTTTCATTTTTACTTTCGTGATTTTTGTCCCCTTAGTTTCTTTCAGCCCTTGATATGGTTAAAAGGCGTCCTCATGACGTCGTTTTTTCTTTTGCGCGTTCGTCATATAAAATTGGACAAAGAATTTTGTCAACCATGTAGTGTTAGAATTTTTTTCTGGACAAAGAATTTTGTCCAAAAAATTGGACAAAGAATTTTGCTAACCCTGTTTGCTAACTCTAATTTTGTCGTTCCTTCTGCTCGAATTTCGGAGGGGAGAGGAGAACAGGGAATGAACCTCAGATAATGTGAGATTGTTAAACAAAGATGCAGTGAGTTTCATCAAAATATTATCTGCGGTACCCTTCGAGTTCAGTATTCGATTTCAGGTAACTAACTAACTTCTGGATCTCTTCTTTGTCGTCGCACTTACGTCTTCATCGTTTTCTTCCTACCGCAATTCCCTGTCTACACCACTACGATTCTCGAGACTTATTTAAAATATTTCGAGTAAAGTCGAAAGTTGAATGTAAAGGAAAAATGAATGTTTAGCATTTATAATAGTATCTTGCAGAGATGGCAATGGGGGGCAGGGCTCGTTTACTATCCTCCAGTTTTAGAACGTTCCAAAGCTTATGCGCACGTATTATATCGTTGACCATGACCTACTCGTTAGGCGCCATTTCACTGTAGCCTGTTTATTGCCTTGCTAAGGCATTATGTTGTCGATTGTTGCCATTTCTCTCTCTCTGAGTGCTTGCCGATCAAGCACAGAATGTACCGTGAATTTTTGCTATGGTGATGAAATTAATGAATACTTTTTAAGCAATTTTATTTCATTCAAAGTATCTGTTTAAGTTAATGTAGTCGCTAATCCTTTCTTTGCATCACTCTCCACAACACAAATTGTCGGCCAAAAAGTACGAATAAAGTCGTGCATTTGTTATCATTCTTTGCAGAGATGGCAATGGGGGGCAGGGCTCGTTTACTATTTGACATACGTCACACATGACTAGTGGGCAACTAGTCGCTAATCCTTTCTTTGCGTCACTCTCCACAACACAGATTGCCGGCCAAATAGTACGAATAGAGTCGTGCATCAGTTTGCATTCTTATTAAAACAAATAAATATTTAAAACATTTCAACGATTAAAATTAAGGAATGATATAACGTTAGTATGTGGCTATTATGTCGTACATAACTGATGGCAAGCCATCTGCATTAGCGTTGATGCTCGATGAGTCATTCGCTGTGCAGCTTAAACGAACATTCATCTTGAATACGACGATAACATCGACGCGCATACTGCGACAAGGGTACAATCGCTCTTGTACGAATTCCATTTGCAGTCAATGTAATCGAGCTGTTTACTCGTTGATCATCTGTTAGCTGAACGGTTTCAGCTTATAATCTGCCCCGCTTGGATTGTATTTCATTTGCTTATCAACCATCTTAATATAAGCCTTGAATGGATGATGTACCATATTGATTAGACGACATTGTTGCTATACATATGAATACAACGTTTGACGTTCATTTCAATTAGCCGATCCATTGATCACTGATTTGTCCATTTTCGTACTAATGGAAGACATGCGTTGTACTGAAATACTCCTTAATAGCAATTATTTGGAACCAAACGTTCCGGTCGACATTTTGCGCTTTCAGTGTATTCCGCTAAAATGAAATATATCATTTAATAGTAGTTGTACATTCGATTAGTAAGTATCCTTACTGAAGAAACGATGGTGGTTTGGAACTAGGCTTTTTTTCACAATTTTTTAACGTGACAACTTTGGTAATGAAGAATCCCATTGCAGTCTAGATCACAGTTTTTTTTTTGGTTCCAAAAGTTATAGTTACACCAGCTGTCGTTCATTAGCATCTCGCTCTTTTGCCATGTTGTATTCGTGGAGTAGTCTGAATTCATAACATATTTAACAGCGAGTAGTAGATGATGTAGAGCGGAGCAAGAACCATACGGGCATTGTTCGGCTCCTCTTAAGAACTTTTCAAGAGTGTTAGAAACTCAGAGGAATTTTTCGAAACCTGAAATGCTCAGCAGAACCACCAATGGTCAGAAAACGATGAAAAGATATTTGCGTGTGACTTTTGAAAATGCCGACGTATCGAAACGTTATTTTTCGACTCCTTGTTATTATTTGCAATTTGGTCGATCACATACCATCTCTTCCCTTATCGGTGCTTAAAGCACCGAATTTTTTATGGGCACTTTTTTTTCATTGCGATAGAAAACTGAATGTCTTAAGAGGCCAAGAACGGCGGTTCCTCATTGTACTTAAGAAAAAGTTGCCAGTAGAACAACCGGGCGAAATAGCATTTTTCATTTTGTTAGCACGTTATTTTAGCGAGTAATACTGTTTAGTGGTGGCAACGGAATGACAGGATTAGCGCTGTGAAAAATTCTCATGTGCCGTCCAAAGTGAAATTGAATTTGAAAATCACCAGAAACGGAATTAAAACTGATCGCTAGGGCTATTCTAGACGTTCGCACGCTCAGTATGAGTTTGACGCTTCTATGTGTGCATAAACAACGAAGAACGCTTTGTGCGAATGAACGAGCACATACTGCGGACTACGATCGGCTTGCAGTTTTAATTCTTTCCATACTGTTTTTAGCACATCTATAAGGCAGTCGCTATTGTTTGACGGTTTCGGGTTGTTTAACCATTTCGGGTCGTCTGACCGTTTCGGGTTGTCTGACCATTTCGGGTTGTTTGACGTTTCGGGTTGTTTGACCATTCCGGGTTATTTGACCATTTCGGGTTATTTGACCATTTCGGGTTGTCTGACCATTTCGGGTTGTTTGACCATTTCGGGTTGTTTGACCATTTCGGGTTGTTCGACCTCGACTTGGCATTGTGAACAAGACGGTCGAAGGTTTTCGATTCGTTCACCTCAACTCAAAAGTGAACCATCCTGTTTCAAACGGAAAATTTGACTCAGAAAACCCTGTAAATTCCCAACCTATTATGCGCACCAAATCGAATATACGGAGGTCGAACAAGTTCGGGCGATCGAACAATGGCACAGGGCCTGAGTGTTGTTTGCGCCATGCAAGCGAGTTGTCTCTCGGTCAACCTCTCTCTGAGCAATGTCTATCGACATGTGTGTGTGTTGGTGGTATACGGGTGAGTCAATAGCCGTTGAACTGAAGTGCTGTTCCGGCAGCGGTTTGAGAGGCGCTCCTCTTTTGTCACCACCTATGCCACCACCCCAGTTGGTGAGCAAAATTCATCGCTTTGTTTGATCTCTCACTCGTTACTACCAGTGCTGCTGTCTGTCGCCAACGTGTTTGCGCCATGCAAGCGAGTTGTCTCTCGGTCAACCTCTCTCTGAGCAATGTCTATCGACATGTGTGTGTGTTGGTGGTATACGGGTGAGTCGAATAGCGTTGAACTGAAGTGCTGTTCCGGCAGCGGTTTGAGAGGCGCTCCTCTTTTGTCACCACCTATGCCACCACCCCAGTTGGTGAGCAAAATTCATCGCTTTGTTTGATCTCTCACTCGTTACTACCAGTGCTGCTGTCTGTCGCCAACGCTTTGACCTATAGTCGTAGTAATCGATTGTATGTTCGCTTTTTTTTTTCTTCATAACTTTCCAGTTTATTTCAAAACGACAATTAGGGTTCTATTTTTATCGGTTACGGTCATTCAGAGTGACACATTTCTAAAAAGGTAAAATTACCTTTCACATCTTACCAAAGAAAAAATTGTTAATAAAAAGTGACGCGTCGAAATGCATAAGTGGCACAGAAATGAAATTACAATTTTCACTTTGCGAGCACAAATGTGTTTTGCGTTTGGCACTCACTGGTGAACCCATTGATATGTTGATTGTCGACGATCTTTGATTGGTCACATGTTGAGCATTCGTTAATTAATGAGTGAAGCGGAAAAAATCGAAAAATTATTTTGTACAACGATTTCTTTTAGGGAACGACGATAACAATTGATATATAGGAAAATAATTAAAATTTTTAAGCATTATTTGTTGAAATGTCTCGAAATGCTCCAAAAGGAATTAATTATATTCCATTCCCAATTAATTACGAGTTATTAGGATTTCTCAACGTAATGAATTTTTTATTTTTCTCTTCTTTGTCGAACAAAAATTTACTTCGCCTCGTAAAAAAAAAAAAACAGCAGATTCACTCCAATGTTTTGTTCGTTTTCATCATTGTTTCGATCGTACGATTAAATGCAGGTCTTTTGCCAAAAACTTAATTTTTACAGCTTCACGTCCATAAATTTCACCCTTAGATCACCACGATTTATTTATTGCTAATTCTCGTCAAATTACCCTCGGGAAAAAATCTCGTTGCAGGATTGGAAAACTTCAGTAGCTTTTTGCTTAGCATCTTTATTAATAATTTAAAAACTATAAGGACCAGGTTTCGGGCATTGTCTTCGCTTTGTTTCCGTCAATGATAGTGCGGTATCGTATGGTAATTTATAGATGTTGAATATCGCCTTCTATAATTCATTGAGGTTTAGTCGAACTTTCTGGCTGTTTTCTTCGTGCTGAATCATTCTTGTCCATCGGGCATTATCCGTTGCTTCTTCAAAGGGCAACAGATTTTATTTCATGTTTCCCTATAGGCTGAAATTTCTCATGCTATTCCTCTGTTGTTCTGCTTTTTAGAAAATTCGGAGTTATTCGTAATTTTTAAGCGAATCTTTTTTTTTTCAAGTCTAGACCTTTTCAAAAAAGTTGTCTTTTTGGACTGAATTTTTGAACTGTTCGAAATTATCTTTTCCTTATCCATAACTGAGCACTAAAACGCACTGTTGCTGCCACCGTTTTTCATTTGCGGTGCACGTCCAACGATGATTGTTCATGAAAAGCTGGGCGTATATTTTGCATGTGCACATTTACAGAACGCATTGCTGCCATCATGCTTTTATCTTCGTCCATTTTATGGCGATTGATACAGCTGTTTAACTCTTTTTTATTCTATGAAGTCGAACCTTGAAGTTAAGAAATCGATTTATTGCCAAAAAGGAAGGCATGCGATTACTTTCATTCGCTCACGCTCACCGTCAAACGTCGCCTATGAGTCATACAGCAGCTTTGCCTAAGATGTTCACAACTTCCATTCCATTCCAGCTTCAGCTTTCGAATTGCTCTATTTTGCTTCTGTAAGCATTTATTAGAAGCATAAATAAGTAGTTTATATATTAAGTGATTTAAACAGTAACTTTTTTTGACGCTTGTTCCTCTACTGAGGATTTTCGACTTACTTTTTTACCGGCCACCTGATTAGAAAATTTAAAAGTATTTCGCTGTTCTCTTTTTTTTTCATGGTTGATTGAGTACTCTCTTGTTGAAACCATGAGGTAGTGTACACCTATTTGAACCATTCATGATAGGGTGGTGACCTAGAAATTTATGAGCAGTGATCCATAGCCAGAATATCGATGTGCACTGAAACGAATTCAGTCTTTCAAAAAGTCATGAAATTTTCACACTTTCTGTCCTCCCATTCCAAAGAAAAAGAGTTTGAAAAAGGCTTGCAGAAAAATCTGGTCTGAAAATTGGCGACAATCTTGTTTAAAAAATTGTGTCCCGTAGAAATTTGTTTTGAGGAGGAAGATGGAAGTGGGGGAGGGGGGGGGGGGGGGGGTTGAGGGGGGGGAGGTTGAGGAAGCTCACATGCGCTTCAAGCAATTATTCATTCAGGAACTTTTTAAAAACTCTTCAATGCTATTTATTTAAATATCCTTTCTCAGTGAGTACAACTTAGTCAATAGGACCCGTTGTCCATTTCTCTGGATTTCAGTCAGTTGAGCTTCATTATGGGTAATGGTTCTTAATTATGGGTTTATGGGTAAATTTATTATGGGTAAATTATGGGTAACGCCTCATTGCGAAAATTAAATGGTATTCAACTATATGTACGTCAAATTAGTTATTAGCAGTCGTAAACTTAGATATCTTTTATCCCATTCCACCTCCTTTGTGTACCATCCTTTCGGTTGCCTGCAATCGTTGACTGTCACTTATTATTAGTACAATCATTCAGTTATTAGTACAATCGTGGACTGACGATTGCGTCATAGACTGTCACTCAACCTACTTAGTATCATTAATTCAACGTCAAATTACTTCTACAACGCCGTCATCCTGGACAAGTAAATTTGAGGGTGTTAGAATTTATTTATTCTGAAAAACTCAACTATATGCAATATTGGTATTCCTTGAATCCATTATTCCTTGTTCGACATCGCTTGTTAGAGCTGTTGGTGCGAACAAATCAATAGTACATTCATGTTGCGAAAGCATGGGGTTTGCTGCTGCCACTGTTTGATATTTGTCGTTCAGTAATCGTTAGCTAATATTATAGATCTGAACCTTTTAGAGCACAGACAGTAGAGAATCGATAAGAATTGACCCTTAGGGATGTTGGGTAGTTATTTAGAGTTGTTCGGTTTGATTATCATTAGCACACAGAAATGCATAAGATAGGTAAGTCCAGAAAATGAAATGGCTTAAGATCGATTGAGTAGGAAGTCAGTATCATTTCGGTGAGAATCCGGTGTTTGCCTTCCAGTGGTGTTTCTCGGCTCTCTTTATGCAAAATAATCAGCTTATCAAGTTGTTTTGGCGTGAAATTTTTTTAGTCTCTCCTGTCTTTATATATCATCATTTTCTATATGTTTTTATTTCCGAGTTGTGTCGTTCGTCTTATTTTGTTTACCTTTTTATGGTTTTGTTTATGTCGATTATTACTTAAGAACTATTATAACAGTTTTTATGGTAGGGATATTTGTGCTTTTATAAAATTGCATACTTAATAGCATCACATTCATAAAATGTGATCATATTCGTTTTCAGCAGATTGGTTTGAATGAAACTTTGCTGGGAATTGTACGAAGTGTGACGATAAAATGGTGAGTCGTTGAGTAATTATGCGATTTTCTTTTGCACAATTTTCGTCTAAGTAAACAGCAGCAAATCGCTCAAAGTTGTTACAAAACAACATCTCTAACCTATGGTCGTAAAATTGCCAATGCCTTTCCAATATATCATATGAAAGCTATTTTGAGTATTCAAAAAGTTCATCATTTTATTCAAATATGCATATTTTATTCGGCCATGATGTATATTGTGTAATTCATGCTGAGAACGCAAAATAGATTACCTTACCTCAAAAGATTATTACTTTGATGGTGTCAATCAACTATTTATAGGTGGATTTGTGAACTTATTTAGTTATTTCAACAAACTACTTTCCACATATTGATTTCAGAAGCTCGTTTTTTCTTTGTTGCAACAGTTTCATTTTTCTTGCAGTAAGCTGTAAGTTGAATAGGGTATGCTGAGCAAGATGAGTCATAAAATGCACGATACAAACGTTAAGCGCGGACAACTTCATTCAATTATGAACACAGAGTGAATCAGTCAGCTGTTATTGCGAGTATATAGCATTCATCACGTCACCGTTGCGCACGCATACTTCCTCGTAAATGAAAACTGGCTACGAAGCAGTGAAAATATATTTTGCGACCGAAAAACATCATCGTATATACATACACAAAAATATTACTGCATATAATTGTATATATATATTGTGTACATAGTAGGGCAGTGTACGCAGGATTTGGGCGAAGTTGTGTTGCTATAAAGGGGAAATATATGTGCGCATTTCAAACTGTTCACACAAATGACATTAAGTTGCAAACTAGATAGTACTTCGCTTAAGAAAAGTCACCGTTTTACGACCATTTCCGGTGCCTATTATTCGTCTTCCCGAAGTATATTGTAAAGTTAATCGCAATAATACCATAGGCTTTTAGATGATCTCTTGATGACGGGTCTGAAAGTGAGGCAAGCATATCGCTCTAACCATACTTGAGCTTTGACGGTTAATTAGAGATTAAATGATCGTTTTGATTCTTATTCTAGCATATGAAAGGAAAAAATGGCGGTAGATTGTAGCCACCGATTTTTTTTTAAGTCTGAGGGTACTTTTGTTGCAACGATTTTTTAATGATCAGCTTATTATAAGAGTACTGTTTCCAGGCGTTCCACTGGCAATCGAAAACCAATGTACAACAAGTGGGCGTTGATGATATGGTGCTTCTGAGCAAGCTCAACGAGGAAGCGATTGTCGAGAACCTCAGAAAGAGGCTTATGGCCAATTCCATTTTTGTACGATTTCATTTATTCGATTTGGGGTTTTCTTCATTGCTGCGAAGCGATCGGGACAATCAGAAAAAATTCCATGATGCGTTTTTAAGGTTTCATTGTATTTTATGCGAAAGCTTGCTTAGATAGGAGAATTTCATCGCTTATCTTTGGTGTCTCTGCTCATAATTTTTTTTGGGAGAGGGGGAGGTGGGCTGGGAGGTGGGAGCGGGGTAAGTGAGCGCGAAATCAGCTCTTAGCGACTCTCGCAGACACCAGCTCTTAGCGACTCTCACAAAATTCACCAGAAGTTGGGGTTTGCTCGCCTATATTTGTGATTTTTCTGCTGCTTGTGAAATATAGATTTAGGATGTTATCTTGGTCCCAAAAATTTATTTATTTTTATGGATATCTGATCAGAATTTCCATTTGTGTTCTTCTCAGTTGTATAGCGCGAGCCAAAAAGAGATGTTTTCTTTTATCGAAGGGTGAGATTGCTTCGAGCAGATGTTTCCTTGTCGAAATGCGTTCAGTGCATGATAGTGATTGATGATCTAATCATTAGCGATCCGAATTCACCAAAAATGCTTTTCGTAATGACTGAATGAACAAGGAACCATTTATTCATTCATTTCCCATTCGTAGCTTTAAAGCTGAACATCTGCCACTTTTATTGATGTTAGAAGTGAGATTGCTTCGAGCAGATGTTTCCTTGTCGAAATGCGTTCAGTGCATGATAGTGATTGATGATCTAATCATTAGCGATCCGAATTCACCAAAAATGCTTTTCGTAATGACTGAATGAACAAGGAACCATTTATTCATTCATTTCCCATTCGTAGCTTTAAAGCTGAACATCTGCCACTTTTATTGATGTTAGAAGTGAGATTGCTTCGAGCAGATGTTTCCTTGTCGAAATGCGTTCAGTGCATGATAGTGATTGATGATCTAATCATTAGCGATCCGAATTCACCAAAAATGCTTTTCGTAATGACTGAATGAACAAGGAACCATTTATTCATTCATTTCCCATTCGTAGCTTTAAAGCTGAACATCTGCCACTTTTATTGATGTTAGAAAAAAAAGATTGTTTTCAGACTTATATCGGTCCAGTTCTCATATCGGTAAATCCGTTCAAAGAGATGCCATATTTCACTGAGAGAGAAATGGAAATATACCAAGGAGCTGCACAGTACGAAAATCCGCCACATATTTATGCACTTGCTGATAACATGTTCAGGTAAGCCTACTTATCTGAGAAAATCTAGTAATTATGAACAAGAAGAAGCTTTCTGGGATTCCCGTTCTGAAATTTAGAATTATTTTATCATTCATTCATTCAGATTTATTAACTGTTAGTCTTACCTACATGCTGAATATTGGGTGATGCTTGATTAAATGTTATGTGCAATTAACTAGGTGTTATATAATAACTAGCCATAGGTACCTATTAGGTGATTGCTTATTCTCCTTAAAAATCTATAAGAATAGTGGCACGAGCTTTAGCAGTTACGGAGTGGAAGGTCTCGGTCTTGTGTGCCAATATTTCTTACATGTGAACATTGTACATAACACAAACTGCATGCAATTTTTTCATATAATTGAAGAAAAATATTAGTGAATTATGAGCGAACAAAGAAGAGGATTTGGAATGGTAATCATAAAAGAAATGCCTTGCTGATGAACTTTCTTGAACATCCATCTTAACTTCTTATTATGGGTTTCAGGATTGCTTTAATTACTCTAATTTTATTACTGGACTTATAATGATTAGTGCTAAAGTTGTAAGTAGCCTATGAAATCAGCAAAAGATTTGTTTATTGTAGTTTATTTCTCTGATTCCATATATTTAAATCGAGAGACGAAGAGGAAATCTTAAGTGATATTCCAGCCGCTCTTCTTTCTCTTGTTTCCTCCGTACTAGTCCGTTCTACTTATCTTCTCGAAACATACAAAAAAAAGCTTTTAATAGAGATAAATGCTTAGAAATATGATTATCGACAATGAAAACCAATGCGTCATAATCAGTGGTGAAAGTGGAGCCGGTAAAACCGTCGATGCCAAATACATTATGAGCTATATATCACGAATATCGGGTGGAGGGCAACGAGTACAGGTTTGCCGTTTTACCGATTTCATGCCAATCCCTCAAACAATTTGCTCCTACTTTCTAATGCCCTCATCTGTTCATTGCGATTTGCTGAAAACAATTGGTATTTTGGAGATATGAAGTTGGCTGGAGGAGATATGAAAGAGATACGTTGGGAAAAGATCCATTTCCGGAATCGGAAAACCAGAGTGAAATCGGTTAAAATCATTTCTTATCACACTCTTAGAAAGAGTTCGTAATTTTGCTAGAAAACAGTGACACTGAAGAATGTGATGCGTCTTTATATTGAGGGTTTTATGGATTTTATTAATTTTAAAAAAAATTTTTTTGAGCTTTTTAAGCGGATAACAATGAATTTACTCGCGCAATACGCAACCATTCCACTTTTTTAAGCATGTCAAAGATGTTATATTGCAATCGAACCCATTGTTGGAGTCGTTTGGCAATAGTGCAACCGTACGAAACTGGAATTCGAGTCGTTTTGGCAAATATGTCGAGATCGTTTTCAGCAGAGGTGGGGAACCCATCGGCGGAAAGGTATTGTATCCAGTTTCCTTTTGTTCAGCCTGCTCTTTTTTCGCCGTCATATTATGCACTCATTTGGAGCACTATTTCCTCAGTCAACTGTAAAACACACTGAAGTTTATTTGATTTCTCTGCTTCCTTATAATTCGTCACTTGGCTGCCTCTGCTACTGACAAAAATATTACAAACATAACTATTGATTGAACATTCTCAAAGTAGTTTGTCGAATAAAGTTTTATCGAGATTGTCTGATTATGGGGTGATTTAGCTGATAAAACCTAGGACAGTGTCTGCTCATGGGACCTTTTGAGTTTAAAATGCGCTCGAAGAGTTAAAGCTGTTTAAGGTCGAGGAGGAAAAGATAGAAAAGTGGAGTTGCTATGAGAAGAGATAACGTCGTTACGTTTTTCTTTTCATTCGTAGGTGTTATGATTGATCAAGATTGTTGTTTAAGCGCCTCACTTGTTTTACGTCATACAGCGCCATATCAGTAGATAAATGAAAAAGTGGGTAGAAATAAATGGGATCGTTAAAGACGTCCTGTTGACTGTCCATTAGGTGTTATCAGTTTTGAAGTCGCCCAGCTTATTTTACATTTTTTTTAGCGAGAAATAATGCAAATCATTATTTTCGGCCGCGAAAAAAAGTTTTTTTAAAAATCAAATTACACGCTGATTCTTTCGCGTATCCGAAATCGAGCGTTTCCCGGTTCACTGAACTTGAATAGATAGATGCGGTCTATGGTAAGAGTGTTTTCGAGCATTAAAATAGTACGATTCGTTTGCAAGCGAACAGTTAGTTGTTATTTATTGCAGTTTACTAGAGCATTGTTATGAACGGAAAGGGAAAGCGCATATATAAATACATATGCATACATTATATATATACATATATATATATATATATTCAGATTCCATTCAAAGTGTGGTTTAAAAAAAGGCGAAAACATTCATCGCCGATTGTTCAACTTGACTCAATTGCATTTTCACTGACAGTCTCTAAATTTGTGTGACGCATGTCTTATAAGCAGAATTTACATTGCTTCTATAATGTTCTCGGTTATAAAAGCACCCATACGAATACTTTTACACAAATTTTCAATTTGAAGATTTCGAATTTCCTTTTGGAGAAATCGCGAGTTGTTTATCAGAATCAAGGAGAGCGTAACTTCCATATATTCTATCAACTCTGTGCGGGTGCTGATGACTCCTTAAAGAGTAAGTGATACTACTTTGGCGTAGAATTAGTTCCTAGAAATCTCTTTATGTACGATTTCTTTATCTGTTCAATATTTCATTCCGAAAATTCTAATATATTTATGGAAGTTAATTCCGATATGGAAAGAAAGATTTTATGGCATTTCTCATTACCTTTAAGTTGTTTAATACTGAGTACACTGCTGATTTGGTATGACTAAGAAGTTGGTTAGTTTTCCGTGTAAGATTCGTGTTTTGGTTTTCTCTTTAGTTATCTATGTTTGCACATAGCACAGCGTTTTTACACTTCCGTTCTTTACGAGTCTTAGGGTTTGCGTGGGAAATGCTTGAATACTGAGCTTGCTTCCGGAAAATCGCATCCCAAATCATTTTGAGGATTAGGTATCGCTGCTCAGCATAACTAAACTCCGTTATGTAATCGCTGCTAGCGAGGGTTGGCCTACAGGTTGGATATATTAGTAGATGAGTGTAAAGGGTATATCTATTTGTTCAGTTAAATCAGATGCATGGTCCACCAAAATTTTATTTGCTACCGCGCACAGATAACAGTCTTACTATGTTAGTTCACATCTCGAAGGTTACATGTTTTGCTGTAGTTACGATCCGAGCAAAACCGTGATTAAATGTCCTATAATATAGAACAAGGGATCCTCAACCTTATGGTATTCTTTTTGGTAAATATGTTTTTGTTTTTTTGAGTCCAACTTTTCATAGTATTCACATCCATCTTTCAATGTTCCACAGTCACTGATCTACCAATGAAATTTCCGTGTGAGCATCAATATGAACCCATTGTCCGATTTGCTTGATTTTCAGATAACCTTGGCATTGGTTCTTTGGATTACTACAATTATTTGAACCATAGCGGTTGCTATAAAATCGATGGTACTGATGACGCCAGAGACTTCAAACAGACTTTGGTATATAGCTATTACTCGAATAGTACCATCTGTTTTGCAGTTTATTCCATAGCTGTTTTCTTTTTGATTTCCTCTTTTTCATTTTTTTGTAGGTCATTCTAGATCGTTTGAACCATTTGGTTACTTGCGACAAATTTGTTATTAATTCAGTTTTTTTTTTAAAACGATTTCAATTCTCTAGAGAGCTTGCATTGCTTTATCAAAATATTTTGGCGCAATAATTGCAAGAGAAAAATTTTGGTTTTTACGAACGTTGCAAAGCCTACTTGACGTATTTTAAAATAAATCATAGCTTATATGCATATTGAAAAGCACGATTCAGATTTTTTTGAAGTACATCTGAACATTTATTTAAAAGTAACTTTGCCTAAAGATGCATTAGAGCACTGAGTAAATAGTATGGTCGCAATAATAAATATGCAGATGGATTATCTGTAAAATTCGGTTACATGAGATTTTAGTTTACAGTTTATTGTCATTCACAAAATGGTGTATCAGCTATCCACCTACTTCATTGCCGTGATCCAAACGGTAGATGATTATGTTTTAGAAGTTTACTTATATAGCCGATCCATGAGGATACTATTCAGGAGAGTGTTAGTTGATGATATCTGTTGCACTGTTGAATGTTGTTGTTTCAGCATGCGATGAGCGTAATTGGGATCAGCAATGAGATGCAACTGGAAGTTCTACAATTGGTTGCCGCTATAATGCACATAGGCAATATTACGTTTGTCGAACAAAATAACTACGCCGCTGTTTATGATGAACAATGTTCGTTAATGTTTGCTTGTTTTTTTTTTCGCACTTTTTCTTTTAAACTGAATATATGAATCCCATCTTTCTATGATATTTACGCTGAAAATGCGATTAACGAAATAAGGGATGGATTGCTTTTTCATATGCCATTTCTTAACTTGTTTTTTTTCTCAGATATGAAACAGCTCATAAACAATCATCGTTTTCAGTTCATTCTTATACACTTACTTCGTAAACAATAAATAATATTGGCTGTTTTTCTTTATTTTAAGCACTTCGCTAAAAGCCATTCATGCTTGATTCATGCGTAATCTTGTGCTTATCGAAGCAAATAAATGCCAATTGAAAAAGGTAGCTAGGTTTCAGTTCTTGAGTTTCCCGCCTTTCTACTTGGTCTTACAACGTCCGCTATAAAGGAGAAGTTGACAAGTCGGCATATGGAAAGTAAATGGGGCAGACAGACCGAACAAATCGATGTGACGTTGAATGTACAACAAGCCGAATTCACTCGCGATGCTTGGGTGAAAGAGCTATATGCACGACTTTTCGATTTTCTTAGTAAGTTGTTCATGCCATCATTACTAGTTTCAACGCAGCGCACGATCTTACTGCCTTTAATGATCGTCGACAAGAGTAAGTGATGGATCATATCAACATTGCAAGTGATGGGTCGATACCCAGCATTGGTGATACTGTGAAGCATAAAAATTTACTTCATTAAGTTGCGCTACTCGAAATTATTAGCAGCTTGAAATTGTCAAGTTAATGGGCAGAAGCACCAAACATTTTAACCACTTGGTTTTATCTCGTATGCACCGGTGGCAAATTAAAAAAAAAAGCACCGCATGAAAAGTATAGTAGCAATCATTCGAATATGAGAAACTACTAGTAGAAAGAATTCGAGCTGAAATTGTCAGCGTTTCATTGCCGGTGCTAAATTGTGAGCGACCCCGAAAATTAACTTAGCCAATGGAAACGACACTTGCTCGTCAACCTGACTTTCGCTTTTATTCAAAGCCCATACGAGGGTAAGTTATGTTTCATCGCAGAATGCATACTTCGTGCGAGTGAGGACTACCAGTTGTCGTTGTTTCTATTTAGGTGTTGTTTTTGTTGTTTCTAACACACAATGTTGCCTCATGCTGAAGATTTTTAAGTAACAATTTCTGTGCACAAAACTCACTTTTATAAAAAAAATGCTTGGTTTATTTTTTTTAAAAATGCTTAATTTTTTCACCTCATCATGCTATTTGCAAACAAAAGGCTGTAAAAAATTGTGTGAGCTACAGAGGTAAATTAGATTTGTTATAGCAACAGTAAACTTTCATAAACTTCACTGAACTTGTGCATAACTTGTGGTAACAGTTTTTTTTTTCAGTAAACTCGGTGAATGAAGGAATGAAGGTGAACACGCGATTGTCTGGAACACCTCTTTCGATCGGCATTCTTGACATTTATGGGTTCGAAATTTTCGACAACAATGGCTTTGAGCAATTTTGGTATCCGTTTTAAATTTTGCTTTTCCTCTTCCCTTCCCTCCTCCCCCTTCCCCTATCTTCCTCCCTCCTTCCAAACATAGCCATTTAATATGTATTATTGCTCGCGCTGGAATTTTATAGTAGATGCGATAATTGCACCAACGATCATCTTTACCTGAAACGTGCGAAGTTGTTATTTTTTAAAAACGATGCTTAGCGATAGCTTTACGATAGCAGTTGGATTTTTTGTATATAAAGGAAGTTGTTGATGATTTTGATCTATTCTCTATTTTTACTTATTATTTATAAGCGTCAGTCAGTTTGTTTGCGGGAAACAGTTTTACTAGTGGATGCTGACGTTGAATACCGCTGATTGGTTGAATAAATTTCAGCATAAATTTCGTAAACGAGAAACTGCAACAAATTTTTATCGAGTTGACACTGAAAGCTGAACAAGAGGAATATGTCAATGAGGGCATCAGATGGAACGAAATTGACTACTTTAATAACAAAGTCGTATGCGATCTTATCGAAGGAAGGAAACCACCAGGTACTTTAAAAAAAAAGCCTTTTTCGACTGTTTTCCTGAGTCTTTATCTTTACGGATATGAGGTGAACATGTGCAAGTGGTGAAAATGTAGGGTTATATACGATACATATGAAGGGATAACGTTATATTCGAGGTTTTATTCATGGCGAGAAGAAGCGGCGATCAAAAAATGAAAGGAGCCACATTTTCTACTCGTTATTACTTCCATGACCGTGAAGGTAAGCGTCGTTGTAGTAGCATCGGCTACGGCCTACTGTTTTTACTTTCACCTTTTCGAACTCTTGAAGGGAGGAGACCTACAGATTGGAAGATATCGTAGGTAAGACCTGTCAGGTGAACAAGTACTATTGCAGGTATAATGTGCATTCTCGATGACACTTGTTCACAGATTCATGGCCAAAGCGAGGGTGCCGATAGCAAGTTTCTGATGAAACTTAATCAGCTGCTGTCGACCAATGAGCACTACCGCAGTGGTGCTGAGTCATTCGTCATTAGGCATTATGCTGGCGAAGTGAGTTATACAGACTTTATGTCCTCTAACGTTTGAGTCTGTCCGTTTCATTCCTTAATTCAGTGCCATAATAACTGTACTAATTAACCTAAATCTTATTTGTTCTGTATATCACGCTTCTGTTATTTTACATTATTCACTAAGTTACGCTCTTTGGGCGCAATCTGCATGTCACTGGACGTGCACCTAGCAAATGAAAACAGTTTCTTGTTTTTAATGTCTAGGAATGTGGAAGATAGAAATGTGAAGCATGGAACTCACAAGGCATCCAAAATCAAATCTACCCGCATACACTAGATCACTGTTTTTTTTTTTTTGTGCTTCATGTGTATTCTTGTTGTAGTGATCATACCAGCGTGTCCAATGGAAAAGGATTTTTACTGCAGAGATAGGTGGAACTGTCTATAAAACTGTGGGTATCAGCAAACTCTGTATGACAGGGAAGAGGGGGTGAGAGGGGAGTGTTGAGAGAATTCAGTCCAAATCAGTAGCTTTAGAATATCTTCAAGTAATTTACGATGGCAGCGATGAAAGCGAATGCATGTGTGGCATAGTATGGACAGCTATGCTGGGAACTTCAATAACATGTAAAACCATAAGTAAGAAAATCCAGAATACTTTTTTTTCAAATGTCCTCTTCAGAAGGTCTTTAAAATTCTTTCGTTTTTGCACTAGTGACTGCGTTTTTTAGGAATCGTTCTTGTCATTGGGTGCCGGCATCAACTCCATTTAGATCAATTGATTGTTTGATTGACTGATTAAATGTGGTTGACTGGTTGTTTGTTGGCAGTTTATGAAACCATTTGTTATGTTAAGAAGCTAGGCGGAATTGCCAAAGCGCATATCATGGTAACCGTCTGGTATGCATCCCCATTTGTTCCTATTGACAGATCAGGTAATTACTTCAAGTTTCGACATTCATTTCCTCTTTTCGAATTGTGGCAGCCTCCTGGTACGCATTCTAAAAAAAGCTCTGGAAGATGAACTGGAACCGGCTGACCAAGAGTACTTCGAAATCAAGAGTGTAAAATTATACAGCTGCATATAACATCGGAGTGAATAGCCCTGGAAATCAGTACGTTCGTATTATCAATGTGCAGAATAAGTCCATCAAATAGAACTAAATGCAGTTAAATTGAGCTAGGCGGTAGGAGTGAACCTTACTTTCGAAATTTTTTCAATTTACGGGACATGATGAGGCAAATCATTTGGCGCTCTCGACATCAAGCTTTTAATCCTTCATCATCGTTCTTAATGGTAAAGGAATTGCTATTCGACTCCATCCTGATGGTATTGGCTCTGTCTTGATGAAAAGCTCGGAAATGCTCAATCGGTGCTCCTTACTTTTCATCACTGGTGTGCTATTTCACATGCCATTGCAAATGTTTACGAATTAGAGATATGAATTTTGTAACTGATCTTGCTGTTATGATTATCATCTATCTGTCGATTACATTTCGATTAAACGTTGAGGTAAGCTACACTATAGGAAATAACCAATTCATCGTTGTTACCTTTGAACAGTTTTGCTGCTTTCAGGTTGTATATAATGTTGATTGTTTCTGTGAAAAGAATCGTGATGTTCTTTATCAAGATCTCATTTCGCTTATGCAGCAAAGTCAGCGGTGAGTATCACCTTTATTGCTTGCTAAATGACCTCTGCTGTAAGATGGTTTGTTGGCCTTAGCATGCTCACGTATTTATTAGGCTTGAGAATTGATGGTAGAGATAATGCAATGAAAATTGAGGACAGCACGTATTGGAGCGCATGTAATGTTCCAGTTAGAATTGTTGCCATATCTCGTGCGATGATTACCTCCGACTGTTATCTCAGCAAGTTTTTGATAAAGGCTATCAACTCATTAATTTTTATAGATTTAGCTTATTAAAACGATAAGCGTTTATACTATATATATAGGTTTCTCATGTAACATTTGCGATGTTTTCAGTCCCTTTCTCGTACAAATGTTCCCAGAAATGGTATCGTCAGGTGCAAAGTCGAAACCAACAAGTTTTTCATCTAAAATAAGGGTAGGCACAGTTTTTAACTTTTCATTAAGACTTTCCAGTAATAGCTGTTATCATTCAATGACGCATATGCAAAAGATTACAGGTCATCATTCTTGGGCCAAAAATTTCTGATCGCGGTTTTCGGACCAAAAAAATAGTTGAACTGTGGAAACGACTCCTAAATACTAAATTTAGTTAACCCGTAGGCGTTGGAATTGTCAAAAATATAGCATTCTTAGACAATTTCGTTTCTAGTTCTTTTCAGTATTATCTATGTTTGCTGATCTGTGGGTTGAGAATCAATCCTGAAAGATCCAAAATTTGGTCGACTACTTCTTCGCCCTGGTGCCCCTTTGCCTAACTCATATATGCGGTAGTTAGATGTATGCGATTACAATGTTGCTCGGTTGAATGGAAAGCTGACAAATGAACTAGCGAAGAGTTAATTTATATTTTATCTTTGTTCCTAGTGATGTGTTTCTATGAGAATATGTTTTACAGCTTAGATTGCTTCACATATATTATATTTTAAGAATTCTCCAACTGAGGCCTTTATCGATATTGACAGGCTTTTATTCCTAAATATTTTTCTTTTGCTCCATCTGTTTTGGATTTATCACTCTGCTGTTGTTACGAGGAAGAGAGCAGCATTAATTTTTCGCCTCCTTCTCCCTCTTCCCCTTTCCCCGTTCTCCATTCGGCATAGATTTCCCATATTTCAGCGTTTGCTTCTTGAAATATAGGCCTTTAGGTTAAGAAAATGAAGAAACAAGAGTTACCGATAAAGTTTCGGTTTCCTTTCCCCCCCCCCCAAAAAAAAAAATTCCATTGTTTGAAACAGGAATCGCTTTTTTTAATACCAAAATCTGCCCATAAGGGCATCCAAAGTACCTTAATGGTATTATTGGTTTTATTTAGACACAAGCCAATGATCTAGTAGAATCGCTAACAAAATGTGCACCCCACTATGTTCGATGTATTAAACCGAATGAAACAAAACGACCGCTCGATTGGGATGATAAACGGTAAATACTTTTTATTACATTTGTATGAGAACGACAACTCAGACTAATCTTATTTCAGTTATTAAAAAATGTAGAGAACAAATAATAACGTTTAAAAAACTGCTTAAGTAAACGCTTGAATTTCGCTCATATATATGCATTTAAAAAATAAAATATATATATCTTTAAAAAATATATATTTAAAAATAATGAAATATATATTTTTTTCATATATATATTTTCTCATTTTTAAAAATATATGTATATATATTGACGGAATGATTAAAGTTGTACGAAATTTGAAAAAATTTAATAAACAAATGAGCAAATTTGTTCTGGATTAAGGGCTGGGTCTCATGAGCCCATGTGTTTCAGGGTATTACACCAAGTGGAATACTTGGGACTGAAAGAGAATATTCGGGTACGTAGGGCTGGCTTCGCCTATCGAAGAACATTCGAGAGGTTTATCTATCGATATGCAATTCTTTCAAAAGAGACATGGCCCAATTATCATGGTGATCCTAGAAAGGGTATACAGGTAAAAATTTTCGTAACTTGCCACAACTCTATTACTGCCTAACATAGCTAGTTTCCTATGATGTGCGCATACGATTGTACGAGGTGCTTTTATTTGTAGTCGTCAATGATTAATGATGCTACAATGATTGATCAAGCTAAATACGCGAATACTTTTTAACCAATACATCGGAATCGGTCTAGTTCGTGGAAGTAGGCAATTAGAATAGTAGATTTTCGTGAGCTTTGGCTTCTTCAGATATCATAAGTGCGTTTGCGTTATAAATACTGCGGTCAACATTTTGAAGCGTGGCCAATTTTGGGATGTTACTATTTTGGCAGTCGTCCACGTCGTGGAATGAAATTGACGAAATACTCGATTATTATAACGTGATTTTAAATAGCTTGTTGAGAAATAAGTAGAAACGGTGCAAATCGCAAAGCTTAGAGACTTATATTATTTTACTTATTCTTATGTACTCCTTCATTTACTTTTAGATCATTTGTCGCTCGGTGAACATGGACGCCGATCAATATCAGCTAGGAAAGACAAAAATTTTCATCAAAAACCCTGAATCGGTTTGCTTTTATTCGGTATTCAACATATTAATATGGTTAAAGGCCTCGACTGAATGGTATATCCACGAACTTACGTTGCTATCATTCATAATGGAGTGCAAAATTTTGTTCACTTGCCACGTCAAAGTTAGTGCAACGATTAGCATTCTCGAAATACTAATTGATAGTCCCAACGAGCCGAGACTGCGCCTAGTGAGTACGTATTTAAATGAGAAATATGTCTCTAACTATGTCTTTCTTTTCAAAAGGGAATGGACTGTGATTGATCAGTCAAGATGTTGTATGCAAGCCATCTTACATATGTGAGAAAACAGCGTATAGTATGGTCTGAAAATTTCTTTGCCTCAACAAGGCGTGATCGGCATGAATAGAGGTAAACAGAGCACGCCCAGGAGGTTAATTCTTTTACAGTTTTGTTCTTTCATGCTACCATTGTTCATTTCTGCAATAACGTGCTTCTCTCATTTTCTTGCCCAGCTTTCGATAAAAGGTTGTTTTCAAGCAAATTTTCGCTATTTTTCGCCTTTCCTACGGCAGTTTTTTTTCAGCTTTTCCTTCTGGAAGAAATGCGTGAGCGCAAATACGATGGTTACGCCCGAATCATTCAAAAAGCATTCAGGAAATTCAACGCTCAGAAGCATTATATGAAAGTGAAGGTAAGGAAGACCGATCGCTTTTTCTCACCATGCTCGTTTTTATGCTGTCCTTAGTGAAAACATCTAAGTACAGATATTTATTCATTCATCTAACAAACTAATGAAGCAAGATAATAAATAAAGGAGCAATTAGTGAAAGAAATCCACCAAAACGTTTTTATTTTCACATGCATGACTCCTAACTATCCAATGGTATCTTTACACGAATTTTGCACTTCGTTTTCATTAATTTGCCCTAATCGGGTCTATCCCAGATTCATTATTTTATAGAGGATTAGAAGCCCCGATTGAGCGTATGGTGGATCTTAAAGAATTATTTTATAGGAGCAAGCTTGCGATCTCTTATATGGCAGAAAGGAACGCCGAAGATATTCAATAAATAGGAATTTTGTTGGCGACTACGTTGGTATCGAATATCATCCTGCGCTTCAAATGCTCGCCGGTAAAAGAGAGCGCATCATTTTTGCAGCTACCGTCAGCAAATATGATCGTAGATTTAAGGTATCGATTTAAGATATTCCATTAGAACTCGTCTGTCTGTCCTTGTACATCACTGGTCCATAAAGCCTACCTTTCCACTGTGTTAGGTGTTGCTATGCCTGTTTTATTGAGCAGGGTCTTTTATTAGTGCAGCACTAAGCCATAAGGGTGATTCGAAAAAGTGAGTCTCCAGTTTAGCTTTCTAGTAAAATTCTTAGTTGAGCGGCATTTTTGGAATGAAAGCACACGTCATTGCTTAACCGATAATATGATATATTGTAATTGTTCTTGCATGCAATTAAGTAATAGAGTAGTTGAACGTTGTGCTCCTTCCAAGCGAATCGTTCAGTTTCATGTTGCAATCCACTTGCATAGAACTTGCTATAATTGCCTAATAAATTGTCCAGATTCAGTTTTGGAAGAACTATCAACCCTTTAGGTAGGGAGGGTGCCAATATCTCTTTACTGGCAGTCTGAACTAAAAGTTCATATGTAAATTTCATATTCTAATTTAAGACTTCAAAGTTGGATTTGTTGGTAACGTCGAAAGAGCTGTTGCTTATTGGTCGAGAGCTAGTCAAAAGTGGACCTAATAAGGGCAAACTTGTTGAGGTATGTTTTTTTGGCTTTCTGAGTACGCCGTCTTATTGGTTTCCATGCAATGCAAAAATAGATTCTAACTTTTCGGATTCGTTTGCATCTTGTTGTTTGCAAGAATTATCATTAGTAATTAAGAAAAGTTCCTTTGGAGCGCAAAGCCTTCGTTATGCGTTCGATTCATATAAAATAACAGTTTAATTGTGACTTTAAATGTGATTGCTGCCATGGTCGTAAAAGTGAGCTATGCGAAGATCGCTGTGGGGTAAACACCAAATACTGCGTTATTTTCTTCTTTTGCATTCCACCGATATAGGTATTGCATCGACATCACATTTACGCAGTAGTGTTTCAGTGTTGAAAGAGAATTTGTGATAACTGAATTTTTAACTGATCTTAACAGCTGAATTTTTAAACAACTCATTAACAGCTTAATGATAAGCTTAATGATTTGTCGTAGAAAATTGCAATCGAGAGGATAATTTCATTCGTGGTAAGTAGAAATGAGTATGTTTGATTCGTTCGCATAACTTTACCTGTATTATTAATGTTTTATGCAAATCCGATACAGCCATATTTTTTCCAAATTTCTTATTATGTAGATTAATGATTGACTGAAAAAATCCTTATTGTTGACATTTTTTTTTGGCTGAAATTTTGTTTGCGTTGATTCGGACCCGAACGTTGACCTTATTCGAGTACACCGCTAATCACATCAAAATTTCAGTTTTTCTGGCCTACTTTTCGGTTTTTTCTGGCCTACTTTTCGGTTTTTTCTGACCTACTTTTCGGTTTTTTCTGACTTACTTTTCGTTACTGAATAATATAAACATCAATGGGATATGAATCGAAATGTTTTCATATTTCATTGAAATTAACGAACGCATATATTTTCAGCTTTAAATTATTATGCAACTGGCTGAATATTGTTCAAACATTGACAAAATCACTATGTATATGCTTATGATGATGAAAATACAATGCATACAGGTGGTGAAACGCACGATAGGTTACAATGAATTGCTAAGTATCGGTCTCAGTCCATATCAGGACAATTTTTTTGTGCTCAACGTTCGTGACTCGTATACTTCTCTTTTGGAAACGCCACTCAAAACCGAATTCGTGACGGCCGTGAGGTGAGGAATCCATTTATCGATAAAGTTTTTCTTCTATCTCGATTATCCTACCCCTCCTTTTTCATTTATTATACTCCACTTCCATGCAACAACTGATATGTCTTGACCCATCTGAAAATTTCATCCTCAAATGTCGAACTTCAAGGTGTTCATCGAGTTCTATTTCTCAATTTATTTCAACCCAATTCTTCGATTTGGTACTATCCGTTTTTTTTTCTTGTTGCTAGAATAGGAATGGGCTTCTTTATGATTTCCAAGCCGAAGGCATTTTCCTCAGTCTCCTAGGTAAAGATCCAGACAATAGGTTGATTGCCGTTAAGTTTTTATTGTGACTTTAAGTAAATTGTTGTGCAGAAAATAAAATTCGCGAAAAATATTTTTAGCAAACGGTATGCACAACTCACGAATGGCGCTGTTCTACCTCTTGAATTCCGAAATTCTTATCAAATCGTTCTGAAGAAGACACGTTTCGGTGGTGGAGTACGCACCGTTATGTTCTCGCTCAATCCATCTGGCTCAGACTCCACTCAACTAGTTCCTAAAGGAAAAACGCTCACCGTCTACATTGGACCCGGCTTACCCACTAATTCAAGTATGAGCTTCTATTTAAACAAGGGTAAAATTAATCCTAAAAAATTAACCCTTATGCTTTCATGATCTACTTCTGCACTTCGCTTGTCTTCTTTTGTTTTCGAATTCTTTCACGCTAATAGCCAATATCTAATAACTGTTACAGATCTTGAAGCATATCGTTTCATCAAGTCAGTGGCAAAGCAATGCAGTTTTGTGATTTCTCCTCGTTCTATTATTGTGAGGTCACGTAGACCCGTGAGAAGGCACGTTATTGGCATGTTAGACACTGTTTGCAACATAGTGCATAATCGGAAAAAGAACTGGCATCGATTTAAGGGGTACGGAACTAAATTTTTCACTCATCTTCCCACTCGATTCCATCTTTTTTGAACCATTGCTGTGTTGTATACATCGTTTTGTTCTAGGACCGAGTGCACAAAGAACAACAATTGGTGGTTATAAGATGAACCCAACAAGACAAACCCAACCTCATCGTGCTGCACCATCCCCTATGCAACATGCACCACCTCCCGCACCTCATCATGCAGGTCCTACCTCCTCAAATCGTGTTTATCCTGCGCAGGCGAATGGTAACGTTGCAAACAGCAACGCTTACCGACACAATCAAAACGGTATCGCCGGAGTGCCATCACCGTTCGTTCAGGTAATGCTTCAGATTAGGTTTA
Organism: Toxocara canis; assembly: GCA_000803305.1. Taxonomy (NCBI): domain Eukaryota; kingdom Metazoa; phylum Nematoda; class Chromadorea; order Rhabditida; family Toxocaridae; genus Toxocara; species Toxocara canis. The sequence continues at coordinate 48,731 of JPKZ01001209.1, read as the reverse complement.
CTGTTTGTGATCTGGCTCCTATGTGGTCTGGATTTGATCGAAATGATAGGAATCGGCAAAAAACGTGGTAGTAAGTGTTGGTCCTCAGCAGCCTACGAACTGTGGGGTTCCGATTTCGCTCCGTGCTAATCAGGATGATGTGGAGTCCTCTGTCATCGATGAAGACACTGCAGAGCTGTTCTTCGATGAATCAAAAACCGAGGATCCTAAAAACTTTTCAGTAATATCCAGCGTTCTTTGATGTCTCTGGTCGTCATGCTTTGGCTTGGTACTAAGCTGCCTTTTCAATCGAAGGCCAAACATTCTGCATACCAGCCTGATTGACAAGGTGTCTAATATTCTCAACAACGCGCAGCAAGGAAAAAAAAATAGAAAAAAAAATAGAAAAAAAAAAAAATTCTGAATCAACCGCTAAACTGGATGAATATTAGTAGAACCTCAGCTGATAACTAAGTAGTCAGGAGGTAACAAACTGGGAAGCTAAGGGCGATTGACTAGTTTGTTAGATCATAATCGAAAGTTGAGGAATGACAGGGAGAAAGATTTGTACGCGAGAAGGGAAACATGCCTTTCTGCTTCATTCTGTAAAACAATGCTTCTCAAAAGCAAAGCGACAAATTTAAGTTTCATATTAGCTGCTCTTGCCAAGATATCGACTTATCATTATACGCCTAATGTTGGTGGATCGAGGGGCGATTGCTTCTATTTCTTCACGGGTAAAAGACAGTCGCTAGCTATCTTTAACGTTGCGTCTTCTATAAAATTAATCTAGAGTAATGACTGTTCAGGCACAATCACCAAGGAAACCGAAACCGCCAGTGAAGCCTAAACCAATGCCTCTTGTCGAAGCGTTATATCCGTATGAAGCGCAAGACACCGATGAATTATCGTTCGCAGTGGGCGACAAGTTCGAACTCATCAATAAAGGTCAGCAATTGATATTTATCATTCCCGAAGATCTTTCACTTGAATGTCACAATAATGAGTAATGACTTCCGCTGTTGTGGCCGCGCACATTCATCTTCCCGATGTAATGGACAAAATTTTTAGGTCTCTCGCAAAGTGCGCAATTCTACTTTACCAAGGGGCCTTTTCTCAAAAAAGTTATTTTTTAGCTTTCAGTTGTGCATAAAGTAAATTGCAGAAATTCCTGTGCATTCTAACAAGGAGATGCCGCAAATGTAAAAAGTCGATGCACAGAAAGCTATCCACTGTGAACTATTCATACGCCGCAAACAAGCGGCGTGATTATGCATATATATTGTAGACTGCAAAAATACGAGTGCCGATACGGCAGAAGTTATGAATGAGGTTAAACCTATTGTGTCATAAGGAGTTTAAATTTTGCACTATGCTTATTCGGTCACTGATAAGAACATTAAAGTCTGTCTAATCTAATTTAAGATTTGTTGACGCTATTAATTAGGCAACTTTTCAGACGCTTCGGGATGGTGGCAAGGCAGGATAAACCATCGAACCGGTCTCTTCCCAGCTAATTATGTAAAAGAGTTATGATCATCACCTTGCGAGTCAATCGCCTTTTTTTGCACTTATTTCTTTGTGATTTTGCGCTTGTGAAATGTGGCCTTGCACTTTTTGAAATGACAATAAAACGGATAATGAAAATAGCCTGCCGCGAACAGTTGTTTTTCAAACACACGTAATATAACGCCAACTTGTATGCTGAAGTGGAAGGAGTGGGAGATGCTCAATCTCCATTTTTGGATGTGGTGCGATCAATCAGATCGTCTCCAATTTCGATCTGTGACCACATATTATGGATGCGAGTCGCGTTGTAAATCGTTCTTTTTCGCATATTTGCAGTTACCTTAATTAGGGTATCGTTCAGGGCAGGTATCGCATGTTAGTTGGACTACGTTTCAGTCTAGACTTGTAAACTTCTCCGCATTTTTTGGTGCGCGTGAAATCATTCTGAATTCGTCAAAATGCTTGTGGCTTCAGTACTGCTGGTCGGTATTATCGCACAACCGTCGATTCAGCAACAAACAACAAAGTGAAATCAAAATCCAAACAATAGCACAAAATAAATAAAACGTGGAACAAGGGCGGGCTCTTGCAATTGGAAGGCTCGAGGTGTTTCTACAGCTCTTCTTGGATGTTGTCGTATTTAAATAAAACTTATGCAGTATGGACTGAGCGATGGAAGGACAAATGATGTGTGCTTCGAATAGTGATTATAGGTATGTTTAAAACCTGCAATGTGCAAACGATCTGTTAAAAAGTTCTGGTGACAAAATCAGATCTCATTATCAGTGAAGATGCCATCTGCTTCGCTGAGTGGAAAAAACTCAAATTTTGAACAAGTATGCCGTGCGAGCACTTAAGGTACGTCGGTCACCGAATTTTTTGTGACACATCGCAGAAACACCATGCTTACCACCGCAATATCAGATTTCATGCTATAGTAGTTGGTTAAAACGGGATCAATGCCACACTTCATGCAGGCTGATCGTATGCGGTAAAGTCCGGTTCCTCCAGATGGGGTCGAACATACAAGGTCATTCACATCTCAAAGGAACAGCACCAAGTGATTGCCGCAACAGTCTTCGTCCGTTCGCTCGAAGGAATAAACTAGCAAGTACATCTCGTGTCTTAGTCCCTTCCTTTTATAGATTAAGTTTATGTAAATTATCAGATGCTTCATTCAAAGTTCAAGAACTCGAAGTTATTCCAGTCAGATTTTTAAGGAAGTTTCATTTGAATTCTTCAGAACCTGCTTCAGATGAGATCAGTATTTCTTTGGAATTATGATTTCTGCATATTTCGGGCAACCCGGGCAACCCGCAATATTCATTAATGAATTCCTTATGCTCTCTGAACAGATTTCGCCTCGTTTTTTTGTGATGCCGGTCGACCGTTCATCGATGAAGAGTTCTGAAAAAAAATGCTGATTGTGTTCCAATTTGCAAACGATTTCCAAGCGTCTGCAACGTTTTTGAATAATAACTTCCTGTTCGTTTCAGACGATGTAAATTTTCCATAAAGTCATGAAGACATTGGAGACGACCCTGCGCCACCGTTTATTTGTGTTAAAATTTTACAACGAAGTGGATGGTGCATCTATTTACGTTCCTCTTTTATTTGCTGCCAGCTGTTTGTTGCCAGATCGCAAACAATTCCGAAGAAGCGTTGTTAATAGTTTCGGGATATCCAATCAACGTTTCCCATGTGGGTAATTTTACGTTTTATTTTTCGTAAGCGTTATCACTTATGATGCACGCCGGCGTCTTGGTCGGATATAAACATAAATAGACTTTGGGTAATCGATGGATGCCTAAAAAGAATCTGAACGAAGAGCTGAAACAATCAGTTAGAACTAATATGACAACGCTGAGTCGTTATCATGGACGAAAAAAATTTTTCAAGACTAGTAAGCCTTGATCAATTTCCGCTTCATGCGTTTTGCGTTTTTGATCTCTAGCCAGCCAGCCTATATGACAGCATGTTTGGTACGAATCAGTGCTATCAGTTTATCTTTTGAAGCTGCTATACTTTATTCATTAGCCGGCCATCTCTTATAAAAATATGACGCTTCTTACCTACACAATTGACCAACTTAAGATGGGTGACCCAATTGATGAATTTTTGTAAATTTAAAAATTAAATGGCAACATTATACTAGAAGCCCTGATACGAGCAGATGTAATGTTTTAGAGTGTAATGCATGGATTGCTCTAAATAATTGAACCAAAGTTAACTTGAACTTTTATTACAGAATGGTAATAGGAATGTAGTAGTGCGAGCCTAAAAGAATTGATTACATTTAACGATTTCACGTCCAACTTGATCCTACTTATTTCGAGCGATATTTTGCCTGTTTCAAGATGAAGTATGAAATCTAAGGCTTCGCTACAATGGTGTTTTTTTTCACAGTGTCGTTAACAGCCAAGACGCTACCGGAAAAGAAAACTTCGATAGCCGAATGAGTTATAAAGTAGGAAAATTATAGGATTCGAGATCTGTGACCTTTTGAAACGTAACAGCCATGCGATTAAACTAAAACCTTACATACCAAAGAAATAATTTTTCCCAATATGTTAAACAATGTTTGTCGTATGCGTTCTGGTTGCAATTCACCTGAACCCAACCTACAATAAGTCATTGTAAGCAAACGCAATGAAACAATCGGCAGGAAAATTATAGGCGATAGCACTCTTTAAGGGATAAAAAGCCGTCGTAAAGGTAAAAATATATCCATCGTTAAGGAGGAACTTATGAAAAGCTTCGATGAGTTAATCGAATTATGTGGAAATGAGAATGCAGCTGTATTTTTTAATAACGAATCATTACACTTACACACATATTGCATCGACGCTCCGAGGCAGACTCTTCAAAATATGTCTCAAGAAGGTCTACTGCTTGCGAATCTTACTTTTTCGGTAAGAAGCTATTTTTGGCTTCTCAAAAATTCAATTAGCTCCAGATAATTGTAGAATCATGATACAGTTAGCTTAAAAGGGATTAGGGGAGAGAATGTGCTTTACAGGAGGGAATATGCTGAATAGTGATGATGTTTCCGGTAGTCGGCAACAAAAGTGGTGGTTGCAAGCATAGATATGAGAGTTAATCAGAAGTTCCAAATTTAATAAATGGAACTTACGAGACCACTGTCAATCTGATTCTCGTCGTTGGCCTTCCAATTACCGTTGGATGCAATCGACCATAAGTTCTTCCTCTCCCACAGTCCATGCATACAAGCTAAGTTTCCACCTCGAACCTAGGATTAAACCCCCTCCCCCCACTTTTTTTTGTTATTTCGGTCGCTCTCGCGTTTTTCACATCCATACATATCAATATAACACCAGAGAACACATGGACCGTTCTCTGATGTTATTCTTCTTCTTCTTCAGAGAACTAACTTATGGACCATAACCAGAACCGTTGGCTATGGTAAACAAAGAAGAATATACTAATATAAGTTTGAATACAGTTCGATCAGGATGGCTTTGACGAGGAATTTACTCGGTTGATGTTAAAAAGTTTGCGGGGAATATGCTTTCTAGGTAGAAAAAGCATAAGCGGAATATTTTTGACGATCCAAACATGTAAAAGTGTATGATATCTGACACGACACACGAAGCTTAAACCGCTTTCACAAATTCGAACATATGAGGTGAACTTACCTAGTTCACCTCACACGTTCGGATGTAGCGGAATGATCTTTGTAGCATGCGGATTTGGAATATGAAATGGAATAGGAAATGCGACGCATGTGGTGTACGATTTCCCATTGTTAAATATTTGATTCAGGGAGAGTACGTTTAAATTTTCACAATGCACATTTTGTCGTCATTGCGGGTATAATACGCCATACTGGTTTGTTTCCAAATTTGGATAAGCAAATGTGCCCGTAAGCTAACCTCCACAACAATAGCAAACAATGCAGTAAACAACAATAATCATGTAAACTTATGTGCTTCTTATTCCGCTTTAATTGACGTCTATCGCTATGTAATTACATCGAATGTTTTCTCAAATCCTTCAAGGAGGTCCATAACGCACTATCATCATACATGAGGTAGATTGGGCAATTCGATACACTGGCTAACGACTACAATATAAAATAACAGATACCATCGGACGAAGAGTTAACCGGATGTACGTGACTGCAAAATATTCGATCAGCACAAAAAACTAAATAAATTGCGGAAAATCGACCATATTCCGAAGTAGCCGTGTCGTCGAGCATGTATAATAGGTGTGCCTTAATCCATATAGAGGGAAACATTCACCACAATGCTTTTTTACTTTTCCTCGTTAATAACATCTTAATAACACCTTTCACACCATCACTCGCCACGGTTGAGACGGGAGCTCGATACGGTCGTTGTATTATTGCTGCTCATCAGTTTCTACGCTATGTTTTGATCTGTATAAATCTCCACAGTTCCTACTGTTCTTATACTACCAAGACTCACAACACATCTTTAAAACTACCTAAGAATTTTTGCTATCGCTCGCGAAACCTCTCTCCGGGTTGCTGACCCTCAGGCCCAATAAATGGTCAAAACTGAAATAGCAGCTCTCTAACTGCAACAGGAGCTAATCTACGTCATAGTTACTCCTTTTTATGCTTTTACAAAGGTATATTTTGTGCATTTGGACCCACGTTTTGTCTCCCTTCATCACGTGCTCTTTTTAACTAACTACGGTTTGTGTTGAGCTGATGCGTTGTTTCCAGCTCTTTATCCCCGTGCGCTTCTTCATGTTAGACCGATGTGCCACTCCCGATTTTTTTGCATGCCGTATCCGCCGTATGCTTCTGATAGTTTTTGGCTTGTTTGTTGTGTCTCTCCGTATCTCCTTCTTAACGCATATCAACCACCTCAACTTAGCAGAAAATTGTTCGCAAATGATTCTTGCGCAGTCCCGATTAAGGATATACCACCTACCCTTTTAACTTGCAGAATAACTGATTAATTTCTCTGAGTTTGCTTAGGAACTAATTTTAACGTGAACGTGCGGCGATTAGCAGTCGCGACAGAGAGGGAAGATTGAGATAACGTGTCTCCTACTTCCCCTTCATCCCCTTCATATGTTGTTTTCGACCATGATCATTGCTTGCATAATCGCACAATAGATTTCTCAGAAAATTTTCTTTGCGAGGATGTATACTTACGTAGCTCATCAAACGTCATCTTGGAGACATTTTCGTGTGAGCCACATGATGAAAATTAAATATGTAGAACCGGTAGCATACAAGCAAACGACAATGTACATGATGGTTGCAGAAGCGAGGTACCTCTCCCGCTGACTGCGCAAAACAGAAATTGCATACATGCATTTAGCGTTTGCACGCGTATCGTTACGCTTGCATGCCTGCACTCCTAAAATTGTGCTATTTTATTACTCAGTGGATGTTGACCGTCTCGAGAAGCATTTGCAATGAGATGAAATTCCTGAGAGTTTCATTCACCGGATATGCAATAGCATGACTACTGAAACCTCCTTCAAACATGACTTTTGAAACCTCCTTCAAACATCGTCCTTCTTTGCGTTTTCCGATTTTCAAAGAGACTTCGACACTTTCACTTGTTTTCAGGCCGACGGTTGTAATGGCCCACTCAAAAGTGTCCATATGAATAATTCCATGTTGAATTTCGCAATAAAATGCGATTTCAACGTTTCCAACGCTGAGATCGAAACCATTAGTGGAAAACCGACGGAGCGTGTCTACCAACGCCTCGGCTTCGGTCATCACCATCATGGACATCATCATCATCATCACGGCTTTCACCACCATCATCATGGCTTTCACCACCATCATCATGGTCACTTCCGTTTTTACCCACATGTGTTTTTCTTCCCATATCCGTACTACTATCCGATGTACTACCATCAAGCGCCTGGCAATTACAGCGTTCGATACGAAAGAAGTGAGTCAAATATCCACCTAATCAACCATACTGAAAAATTCTTGGCCAAAATTGCAATATCGCTGTTTTCTGTGTGATGTCGCTGTTTTCCGTTCAGTGGCTTGCACCTGCTTGTGAAACAACGTAATGAACATCATAATTTCAAAATAGGCTTACTAAAGTCCTCGTTTCCGCCGAAGGCCTGTGCCAAGAACCTTCTCTCCCTCCTACCCTACCCCCTCCCCAGCCCAAGAAAAGGTATTTCCCTCGTCCGAAGTTTGCGATGCTGCGGATGGGGTAGAGAAGGTCAGTCCCTCCCTCCAGTCTCTAAATCTCATATAGGTCATCGTGCCCGTTGATACTTCGCAGATTCAGTACAAAAATAAATCCCTAGACCCTTCTTTCTTTATCAATTTGTAAACTTTGGTAAATATGTTTTCTGCAGGCCCTCCACGTATTGTACGGCTTGCCGTTGCTGGCATAGCTATAATCTTATTGTTATGCGGTATTGTCTCTTGCATCTGGATTCTTTTTCACTATAGAGCGGTAGGTAAAACTGATTTATTTCTACTTCTGAAGCATAAATGACAGCCATATCAGCGGCACTTATTAAATTTTAAAGTTTGCAAGATCTGATAATTGGCCGAATGGCAAAAAATAAGTTAATAAGACAAATGGGATTGTTTGGAATGGTGCCGTTTTTCCTATTGATAATCGGATATCAGATGTTTATTGTTGCTACTATTTTAATCATGTCACGAATCCGGCGCCTTAGATCTATGGTATAGTTGAATGCACAAGACAATGGCTCGTCGCAAATCCTATCGGCATTAAGTACTCGTGTAAAATTTGGAATTTAATGCCACTATTTTAGGATGCATAAATCATTTTTTGAATTTTTATCATTTTTCCTAATCGATAAGCGTTATCGCATCATTTGTTGTATAAAAGGGTTAAAGGGTTAACTTTCTTATTATAAGGTATTTTCGTTCCTAAAACTAGTCTTTATCGGTCTCATGGTAATCACTTCTTTTAATTTTACACAACATAGCGGTACTGGGAAAGAGTTGAACCATTGTCTTCAACCAGATGTTAGTTGATGGATGCTGCTTGACATCTGTACGACTTTTTGCTGCGCGAACGCGAACAAGAACCACTGAAAGATTACTGCGGTTGATCCACTGCAATGAATAATGAAAGAGAGTGGAAATTTCAACGTTTTTTTTTCACGGTCACCTTTGAAATTGATAAAATGCTTGACTGGACCTTAGTGAAAAACCGCCATCGTATATATTACAACTCCGCCTTATAGACATACGAAGAGAAGAGCAGGAATGATGAGAACTTATTTACGCCTGTTTTACGACGTTCATAGAAAATAGAGCAAAAATATTTTGCAGCGCGCTCATAATGCACGAGGGGTAGTTTACGCGGTACAACCGGCCCCAGTTGCTGTGCAAGCGTATGGACAATGGGCTCCCGGATACGAAGTACAGAATACAAATTGGCAGTCACCAAATGTTGCAACGGCTAATCAGGCACCTACAGGAAATGCATCAAACTCTACTTAAATGCAACTGTATAGTGCATCATAGCAGAACCAACTTGGTTAAACATTCATTAAAAATTCATCACGGTCATATTGTCTTATAATATACTATGTTTTCAACGAAAGATGCTATTTGTATATTTGCAGCTTCAAACTCACTAGGTTTTTCTCGAGAATGATTCAGAAGATGAACTTCACCAAGTTCATCTTCTAAATCATTCTCGTTGTCTGACTGGGACGACGAATGATTTAAAAATATTTCCACAATTAAGTGGCTAACTCTATGAGCCCAACTTAATAATGTGTCCACAAGTGCTGTTTATATGTGTATGTCGAGAATACGAAATACATCTAGGCAATACGAGGTATTTATTGAACGTCTCAAGAGTCGAATTCGCCTCATATTTTTGAACGCATCAAAATTTTTCGACCTTAGCTTTTCGTTGATTTCACTTCATGATTGCTCTTCAATGATAATTAGTAAAAACACCGAACAAATGATGGCTGTTCATTTTCGTTTTATATTGTTGACCATATAACGGGCAGTAGCTCAGTGGTAGACCTCCCGCTTCGTATTCGGGGAGACCCGGTTTCGATTCCAGGTTGCTAACCCGACGGATCGCCAGCAGGTTTACCACCAGGCGTTCCGGAACTGGTAAAAACAATCATGCGTGGGCATGGTTGTCGGATGCATCGATACGGGAATCGATGAAATTACAGCTGCCTTTGCATTGTTGAGCATTTGTTTTTGATGAGTAATTTAGTGTATAGTAATATAAAGTATTTTTTCTTGACGCTCGTCTGTCCATATGGCTTCACAAAATTTCTACCTTTACTAAACCAATTGAGGAGTGTAGTCACTCGGGCACTGATTTTTAAACTGTGCAGTGCTGTGAGTTGTACGTTACGATTATCGATCGAAATATGTTATGTGAATGTACCGATATTGTAACTGAGCTGTTGCACATTACGATGAACTTACGTTGGATGCGTCGAAAGTGCAGCGGCTTAATTGCGGTGATATGTGAACACAGACGAGAGCTGCTCCGGTCATTGTGAAAAGAAACCGCTTTCGGAACAAATCTCGAAAATTTCCTTCTTGGAGCAGGAGTTTCTACACTTCATCTGAATCATATCCCCCCACATCGATCAGCAAGGTTTTTATTATGCTTGCCACATGAAACGCAGTAATTTGTTAGTCTTCGACACGTTGTCTCACCCTATTGCGCTGTCCTTGGGAAATTTTCAGTGACACGCCTGTCGACATATCGTAAGCAGATTCAATGAATAATGGCCGCCAATTTGTAGGTCGCTAATTGTAGGTCAGATTAGCGATCTGACCTACAATAATTGTAGGCCAGATCGCTAATTTGATCGTTCAGGAATGGGACGAAAAAAAGTTTAGATAGTGCTGCATTTGATTGTTAAATCCAGTAGAGTACCGAATAGGGAAGGGCAGGAGGAAGAATGACGGTTCGTCCTCAGTCGCTCTTCCTGCGATTCCCGTATCGTCGAGATGCCCGCTTGCGACCGTTACCAGAGATTTTCATTTAAACAAGCAATCTCACCTGGACATGGACGGGACGCTCTCAGTGCCAGTACAACTGCGTAAGTACAGAAACCTTACTCTTCTGCTACAAAACTCCTCCCGGCGAGAACCCCTACCAATCTGTTTAACCAGTCCACTTTTTGGGCATGAGACGATCTCCTCTTATCGCGTACCACGTGGCCATAAAGAAACGAACTTCGAAACATTTATTGATGAGTGAATTACAAGAGCATGGCATTTGTTTGCATGGAGAATACCTGTTCGCCATAACAAGACGAGGTATGCAAGAAAGATATGCGACGGTAAGTGATAAAATAAGGGAAACAGGCTACTGATCCTCCATGATCGACAGGCACATTACACGATCACTCATATACCATATCTTCAGGTTTGGAGCGCTTCTCTAAAACAAGCAAAGGTCGGCATTGTGTGACAGGCGTCTCAATAAGCCCATTCATCGATTAAACAGCGTAAAAACGATGACAAAGAAGGTTTCCGCGAGCTTGGATTGTCACAGACAACAAGCAGGTGTATAACACCGCTTGAGGAAATCAATAAAAAAAACCAAAAAATCGAATGATCAAATTTGAACGCTTGGCGCATAAAAACTAAGCATCTAGTGTACGGGAATAGACGGATCAGCTAAAAACTCCGCTTAAAGCGACCCTATAATCGACTCTTGTTGCCTCACGAATCATATAGTTGATAGATAGCTTTGTTGTCGATGATATGGTCGAACTCGAATAATTATTGAGAATAAACGAGTGATTTTGGTGACGAAATACGTGCTTACTAAAATACCGTATTGCAGATATGTTTCAGCATTCAGGTATAAAAACGGAAACTTTGCCGATTTAAGCATATGCAGTCTTCGACGCGGAACCACACACTCGATGCTTACGGGGGATCCGGTCTGAAGATTAAAACGCTGCAATGAAATACGGGCACATTTATATAGTGGAAGCGAAAAATATGCTAACTGTTAATTTCACCAGTGAAGCTAACAAATTAAGAAAAAACCAGGAAAATGATACAAGTATTTACTCTTCGATTTCCTGTGTTTCCTATGTTTGCGGGTATGAGAACTTCTGCTCTTCTTACTCTTCCTCTTCTTTCTCTTCCTTTTGTGGCCACTTCCTGACTCCTGCGCTACCTGCTCTCTAAGACATATATTGCATCACTTTTTTATTCCCTTCATAGCACTGAGAAACATGGAAGTTAAAAAGTGCTCTACTAGTATGACGAAAAAATCGAGAACTGCAATCTTGAGCTTTGCTCAGATGGCTATTGCCTTCGCATATATATTGTATTAGCTGCTTTTGTGCATACAAATTAATCACATGCATATGGCTGTTTTATCTCAGTGCCAAAACTTTCAACGAGTTCAATGCAGAGTAGCCAGAACTGTGGTGTCTACAAATTTACATTGGATATAGTGTACACTGAGCATGTTTCTAGCCAAAAAGCTTTCTTTCAAAAACATAAATAAGTGAGCGCTAACCCCTTTGGAAGCTCCGGCTCCGCAGACTCTTGGGTTCCAGCAACACCTAGATCATTCGTCTAAAAGCAACAAAATCACAGCAAGCACAAAATTGCACATTACATATCTTTACACCGCAGCATTTATTAAGAAACCCTTCAAAACATGCTGGCGCGATTCAACGGGCAATCTCACCAAAAATATCGAAAACAAGAACCAGAGGGTTTTCCTTCAGTCAATTCGCAATAAACTGAGAAACTCATTGTGTAAGCGAGTTGAAACGCTTGATCCAAAATAATCGCTATGGAAAAAAATGGAGAAAAGCGGGGAAGGGGCGGAGAGGGTAGAGAGAGGCGCATTAAGTTGGATACTTTTGATTCTATAAAATCACTTTCAGGCTTGAATGGACTACCATAATTGCTTGGTTCAATATGTGATGTGGTAGGCGAAAAGTTTGAAGGATAATTGGGAACGCAGTAATAGTTTTAAGTTCATAACTCTGAGATGTCCAAATTGTCCGGCCCAGAACTTACCGATCATTTCACCTCATTTAAGACGAAGTTTTTCACAGGCGGTACAGAATTAGGTACAGCAATGCTAACCTCGGGGATCGACATGGATGACCCGTTCTGGTTGGATGGAAGCGTTGCCGTCTGTGCGCCCTCTGTGGCCTAAAAATATCTACTTTACTACCAGTAACTTAAGTAAAGACAACATTTGGTGACGACCAATTATTTATCCAGCAATGGACGATGCTAACGAAACGTCCAAATATCGGGGTCACATTCAACGCACTAATAGCGATGACATAGTGGCCCTCCGAATAAATTTCACCAACTTGTGACCAAACAATCATTTGTGCTCATCTGGAATATTGGAAGTGCGTTTTGCTAATGAAATGGATCACGTATTCAAAACCATATAGGAGAGAACGTATCAAACGTTTATCACTAGGTTATTTTCAGCAAATATAACATACGCTGCGTTTGGTATCGAAAACGGTCTCTCCAAATTTCTGCCCATTCGACTGCAATTCGTTGCCCTGAATTCCATTTATTAAACATTTTTGCCGCATTTACGGATTGATTTGGATAACTGAATAACGACTTTTTTTTTAAAATAAAGCGATAGAAATCCGGATCTAGAAAGATTAGTCTTAAGTTCATTATTGGTTATGTTTTATGAAGTTTTCGAAATCCTACTCTTTCTGCATTTGCTAATTAACGGCTATTCGGGACATGAGAATGACGCATAACAAAGTTTTACTTTAAAAAAATTCTTACTTTAAATAACGAGGTTTTACTTAAAAAGTTTTACTTTAAAAAAATTGTCAAATTACAGGCTCACGCTAAATCCTGCAATCACCCAGAAGTTGCCATAACAAAAACTGATTAAGCATAGACCCATCCAAGTTCTTCATTTGCCGATTACCTAAAGGGCATGCGACTTAACTGTTCCATAAGGAATAAATTTTTATCTAAAAAACTCTTCGTTGAAGCAACAGTTTTCCCACCATTTAGTACAGCACTCAAATTATTCGCTATTATAGTAAACTGTGCACAACGAGCAAACGATCGTTCCAGCGAGGATGGCATTTCTTAAAGCATATCATTGATAACGCCAAGTGGTTACATTACCAACATTATTAAATGAGATGAACATCGAACTTAAATAAACTGTAGAATACGGTATTTACGGAACATCGAACAAATTTTTATCTAAAAAACTCTTCGTTGAAGCAACAGTTTTCCCACCATTTAGTACAGCACTCAAATTATTCGCTATTATAGTAAACTGTGCACAACGAGCAAACGATCGTTCCAGCGAGGATGGCATTTCTTAAAGCATATCATTGATAACGCCAAGTGGTTACATTACCAACATTATTAAATGAGATGAACATCGAACTTAAATAAACTGTAGAATACGTATTTACGGAACATCGAACTTAAATAAACTGTAGAATACGGTATTTACGGAACATCGAACTTAAATAAACTGTAGAATACGGTATTTACGGAACATCGAGCTTAAATAAACTGTAGAATACGGTATTTGCGGAACATCGAGCTTAAATAAACTTTAGAATACGGTATTTGCGGAACATCGAACCTAAATAAACTTTAGAATACGGTATTTACGGAACATCGAACTTAAATAAACTTTAGAATACGGTATTTACGCAGTTTTGGCATAATAAACAACTGAAATTTTCTGAGATATTTTTTTGAGATATATTCAGTACTTGCTTACTGATTTCGAACGTTGGAAACTTAGCATCGTTCAGATTCCTCGGTCAAAATTTTCGCTTCTAACCAACTGAGTAATATTTTTGAAGCAATTGCCGGATGTTTAGAAAAAAAGAATTGTAGCGAAAACAGCAAATAAAAGAAATCGAACGCTTACTTGGACACCGTCATCTGCTAATGCTCGTGCGGTTTTCGGTTCGCTCAACTGAAACGTTCCTTCGTCTGCCAGCGCTCGAGCAGTCTTAAGTTCATGGTGATCGTCCTATAATGAAGATCTTTACTCTGTTGTCCTAATCTTTCTTCATTTCTTAATCGAACAGCTTTTCAGGAACTATTACCTCAAAATAATTACAAGCGATAACAGTACCTCGCCTCTGGTTCCAGTGGCCATCCGAATTGTCCTCAGTCTCTGAGCCATAAGCAGGTTTTCCTACAATGAATTATTTTGTGAGCTTTTTTTCAAGTGCTTTTCAACGCCAACTCGAAGTCATTCTAAAATATGAAATTGATATGCGTGTATTTCTTACTCAGACATACGGATATCACTTTGGATTCAGGTGATAAAAAAATGACTCCAGCAAAGCCTCACTAAAAGCACCCATCACTCCAGCGGTTAGTACCTTAATGTATGCTTTATTGGACTTCATGAGCCGACAACATTTCAAATGGCACGTCTGAGGTCACAGCAGTAAAAAGGAACGAGAAATTCTAGAAGAGAATGGAAGAGCAAAAACCTTTTCCGCATCTGGCATAGGTTCGGCAGTTTTGAAGCCAAATGAGCGTCTCTCCTGCAAAAACGAAATTCGCCTTCACTGGATATTTTTCACAAATCATGGCTGATGGCGGTATTTCGAAAACAATAGAAATGCGCGCATAGTCTCATGTTTTTGGTTTGTA
>JPKZ01001209.1:19806-33624 GCA_000803305.1 Toxocara canis | reverse complement strand
AAAAGGCCGGCCAACAAGTACAGCGAGAAATCTGATGGTGGGTGACATTTGGGAACAACCTCAAGCTGCTTTCTCCATTCGGGAGATGCATGCAATTGTATCACTTTTTAGATGCGTTTCATTAAAATCGGTTGAAAATGTCCACCTGATCGTCTTCTCGCAGAGCTTCGGCGGTTTTTAATTGGGATGATTGCAGCGTCTTTGTCTGTAAAAGCACAATGCTTAAAACGGGATCCTTGTCACTCGCAACTGCACAGATTGGTGGAGTCGATAGTCAGAAAACAAGGGCAATTAGATCACGGTTCGGTACTCAGATGCAGAGATGGCGCCTTACTTATGGCCGCTTCCAATACGCCTTTGCTGATAAGTGTAACTAATATCCAATGCTTTCGGTAAGGCACTTCTGTATTTTCTTCATGAAAAAGAAACACATCGGGCAAAACTTTCAACGGATCGAATCCAGGATATCTCTACTGCATCTAGCCGGTATAAACATCTAGGCAGCCAGAAAGCATGCGAGTAGGAAATTCCAGGGCTCAAGAAAATCGTTGATGGTAAAGGAGCAATACAGTCGTCACATAGAGTATTTGATCAGATTTTCCGCAGTAATAACAAACACCAAATTTCTGTTGTCTTCATGGTTGCACTGCTGCTGTCTGTCTGGACGTTTTCTGAAGATGGTAGGTATAACTTGCTCACCAAAAGACAATGTTACTTAAAACAGGCAATTCGCGAAATAAGAATTTCCTATTCTATAAAAACGAAAAGTGTACGCGAAACATGCCCTAACAGGGCTTTTTTCAGATTCCATGCCTTCATTGGCAGCAGTCCCACCTGAAACTAGGTATTCCACTTTCTTAGGCGTTTTTCGGAGTTCATAAGGGCAACATCTGATATGAACTCTACTAATAATGACATAAAATCCTGCGAGAAATTCATTCTGTCGAATGATCTCTCTTAATGTCGTGGCTGGAGTTGGTCGCAAATCAGAGACTAACTCCTAGGACCGTTATTTTAGGATGAGCAGAAATGGCGGGGTTAGGAAAATGAATGATAAACAAATTGTACTACGAAACACAAATATAGTTTATTCGACGACAAAGGCGATCTTTCCGCATGAACGGCGTTTTTAATCCATTTTCTGTGTTGATCCATTGATCCATTTTGATCCAAAAATTCGATCTATTTTTGATTGTGATCTATTTATGGCGATTATTTTCACTTCTGCTTTTCGAATTTTGTTTAGAATGCACCATACTTATTTTCAAACTCGAGAACGTCACCCAGTCCTTTTGCGACCAGAATCTGTCTATCTTCATTGTATAACGGGGAATGCTAATATGAACGAAGCATTACTACTAGCATACTGCGAGTATTTCGTTGGCTTACGGTCATCCTCGCTCATCATAGCTCTATATCAGTTAAAAATGTTAACCTTTACGGCGGGCTCTGCGACAGGCTCAGCTGTTTTCAGTCCACGCAGCTTAAACTTCCCCTGCAATTTATCGCTCAGTCCAGCTTACCACATTTCACAGTAAGCGTTCATTCTCTTTAAAACGTCCCATGCTTTCCTGAATTGCACACATATGCCGATGGTGAAAATATTCGATCTTGGATGCTTTAAGATTTACGGGTTATCGGCAAATTTTGAACCGCTGTGGCGAAATTACTTGACATTTTGTAGCTTGCATCTAAGTGGAAGCTCCAAGTGAGGCTTCATGAAGCTTTGAGATGAATCCACCCGATCGCTTCTACTGGTTAGTGCTTCAGCTATCATCGGATTGTGGGACGGCAAGAATCTGCCCCATCATCTGACGTTCCCTTCGCTCTTTCGCTTAGGATGCTCGCATAAATTGCACGGCAAAAGTAACCATGATAAATATCACTGAGCCTTGCATGCACTGCGCTGCGTAGCAGGTTGGCGTGGTAAATAGTCAGTCATTCGTACCTCTCAAATTTTTTCTATCGGACATACTGCTGAATTCTTACTGAAGACGGCTAAAGACAAAACAACTAAATTAGATTTTAGGGCTGGATGCATTCACAAAATGCTTCGCTTCACCGCTGTATCTGTGCCAGCTGTGAATACCTCTCAGCAATCGTTCATTTCGTTCCTCCAATGCTTCAGTGCTCATTTCAAACAAGGGATTGTCATATATGCTAGCATTGCACCAACTCAGTTCTGAGTTTTATTCGTTTCGACCGTAATACCTTGACTGAGCCATGGCCGCAGCTTGATATGCATTAGCGGGCTTACGCACCCATCCCATTCTTGAAGATCTGACAAGATGTTGGAAGAGCAAAAAAAGCTGCATTTCTTTTGAAAGATTTTGCTCTTCTAATATTTGTATGATGCTGAAAATAGTACTGGAATGAGTGAACGCATTGTCTGAACAGGTTATCGCTTTGCTTTGTGGTTATTCCCATTCGATTCATCCGCACCTTTGTTTGTCATTTTCGTTGTATCAGTAGTTGATGCGACGAAATAAACCTCGAAAGCCGTGTTTTGTATTCGAGATTTCACAACGACTTCAAGTTCCATAACCTGAATCGAATACCACCGAGTATTCCAGAGAGCAATGGAGATCACTAGCACTTTTACAAATTATCCAGCCAGTATTCCAGTGGCAAAAATGCTCACCTCATCCTTTGATTCCACCAATGGCTCCGCAGTTTTCAAGTCGCGCAACTGTGACAGAATTCGCTGCAAAACGTAAGTGGTCAAATTGTGCGAAAAGTATTTTACAGTAGGCAAATTGTATGACTAAACAAACTCTTACAACAATGAGCGTCAAAGCATTACTCGAAGGCAAAAAAAAGCTATTGTCAAATCTGTCCAGTGAGTTCCACTTCGAACACTTCTTCAATGCAATGGCATTTTTATAATGAGCATTTGATGGAGAAAGCACTTGCTGCCAGCGATTTTTTATCCGAGCAGTGGTCTCTCAAAGTTTGTTGGCTTGCTTAAACCACATTTTTGCCATGTCGTCCACATAGTCAATAAACAGCTAAGGACAGGAATTGAGAACAGGATAGTTGTAGCGATATATAAGTTAGTATTTATTGTCATCGTTTTTAAAGACCTTCCGTTTGTCTAACAGCTCGTTGTCTCACAATTTATCATCGCCAAACCTGAAGCCTTCATTTGTATAGCTATGGACGAATGAAGGATACCTTCGATCCCCCTCACCTAGTAAAACGGATTTCCCTAATCAAAATGCCCCTCATTAGACAAGTTTTCCTCGTTTGAATTCCTCTCTCCATCTTTTGGAGGTTATATTTCCATTATATCATATGTAATTTCGATGCTGTCACGAACATCGATCAGCAAAGGTCCCATGTACATTAACTAACAATAGCTATTTTGCATGTTAATCCCAGGATGTCTTCATCGTTTTAATTAGTGAATAAGAGCCACAACTTTCTCCGAAATCTATAGTTGATTTATTCTTGTCCGCAAAACAAGCCTCCTCACCTAAGTTCTTTCCTCTCCTTCTCCTCTTCACCCCACCCCACGAGATCCCCTCTTCAGAATCTCTCAGGCTAGAGGCAGATGGTGAGTCAACTTCGCCCCTCTTTCTCAAAGTAGTCATTTCACTGGCATATGCATTGAAATTAATGGTCACCAGTCCATCACTGTCTGCCAAAGGGTCTGTTGTTTTCAGTCCTTTTGGTTCCGCTGCTCCACTATCTCCACTCGCCTTACCCTGTAATGCGAAATTGGAACCGTTCTTACACTACAACCTCGACAGGCTCCACAATGCGCATGTAAATGCGGCCCTCTTCGACGAATGTGTGACCTACATGGTTTATGTTCTATGAACTAAGCTGCCGAGTTCAATTGAAAAAGTTGCTAATCACATTAAGCTGAAGCACTTTGTCACTCGGATGTTGGGGTGGGTGGTGATGGGGGGGGGGGGAAGCGGAGGGACAAACAAGAAAAACAGAAGTTAAAGATCGGAAATTTTATAAGAAAGAAGCGAAAAGGTCAAAGACTTTACAAGTCCAGGAAAGAAAAAAAAAGGCAGCGGACTTTCCTCCTCGGTAGCAGGATACATGTTTTTCACATTAAACTTGAGGTTTTGCTGATACTCCTGACCGATCTTAGATTTTGGAAACGAAGTGCAAGAACCAACTTTACATCATCCTACAAGATGTTTCTCAAACGGTGGTAGTTACCTACTTAGCACGGTGACTCTCATGCATGTTAATAAAATCCCATGAGCGCATTTCAGTAGAACTTAACCTCACTTATAAGCTGAGCAATTCGACAGATGAACGACGACGTTTAACCCTTTTTCAACCTTTCTTTGAAAGTAACGTCTTATGCGCTGAAGATGCGCTGTGAAGATGTTTGCAAAACCTCAAAGCACATTACAGATTATTGTGCTCTCATTCGTTTTCATACATTTTTTTTTCCGTGGCCGAGTTTATCGATTGATCGCTTTTCTTGGAAAAGGAACAGAGCCGTTCATAGACGCGATCATCTATAAGGATTGTGCGATATTCATTGAAGTCTTACGAATAGACGTGACTGAACGCATTCGACGTACCGGTCCAAACAAGTAGTAGTATGCTATTGCGGCTGCAATAGCCAAGATAATGACGATCGCTAGAGACATTAGTCCTTCGACCGTCCACAAATGAAAAATTCATCAAGAATAAATGAAACTCGAACATGGCTTTCATAGAAACTATGCACTATGCATAGAGCAGCCAATATCATTCTTTTGGTTTACAAATTTTTGAATTCGTTGTGAATTTGCAAAGTTAGGCCGCATCTATGCGACAATCAGTGTAATTTGTGTATACATTAAAGCGGCAAGAGTGTAGAATGTGTGTGCTTTATTGGGCATACGGAAAATATTCGATGCTGAAATGTGTCATCAGTCCGTTGTTGCTAGATGGCCTCTGGTATAAAAACATAAGCATGACACTTATATCGTTAAATTTGCAGTAGTTCGCTTACCGCCTGGCAGAGTTATGTGCATAGAATATACATTACAGCGTCCAATGTAAGGGCGCATTAGGCATTCGCTGGACATCCATATATAAGACATTCATCCACATATAAGACATTCATCCATATATGAGACACCATCCACACACATCCACATATAAGACATCGTTTATGGAAATTTCATATGCGAGAGTTCTTTGAAAGCGACCGCCTCATCCTAATAGTTCTGACAGATTGGTTTGAATGTTGCGAGTTCTGTGACCCCGCAGAGAATCATAAAAAAGTTGGTCCGATTTTCCGCTCCATAAGATCATTAAAATGTGAAATCACAAACTGTGGGTGCCAAATTGGGCGTTTATAAGTCTGTGCGGTACAGCTTATAAAAACTGAGCTCGGCAACAAGAACGTGGAGACGTGGTATGGATTCCAGCCGTTTTATCTCGTAAATTTTGGCCTGTCGCTTCCACCTCAATATCAAAATTTTCAGCTTATACCTGCGACCATAATATTTGATGATCTACTCTGCAAGGCTTAGCTTAAAAATTTCAGGGGTTCCTTCAGTCGTCTTACTTTGAATTTTTTTTTGCTGGGTTTGCAAAAAAGCCGACGAGCTACAGCGGCTAATGTTATGAGAGTAAATAATCACTCCTTTAAAAAACTGCTCCACACTACAGTCGCAGTTCTTATTGCCCACAAAATGCTACCGCAGGGCGTTCAGTTTTTGTCATTTCACTTCTTATTTCAAACATATGGAAAAACATCTATAGAGAGCCGAAAAAACAATGAAAAATTGGTTGTTTTAGGTCCGACGGAGTTGATCTTAGATGAAAGAGATGTTGATCATGTTGGTCGTGTTGGTCTTCAAGGCTAGCAGGTATATAAAAGAGGCATCTTATTCATTCTCGATTTTTGTTCCTCTTTACTGTTTAAAATTTACTAGGAGTTGAAGCTGTGTAGCTCAGTTATTATTTTCTCGCCTCACGCTGCATGACTGCTTTTGCAATAGCGTCCTCGTAACTACATGTTTAGTTTGCTAAAGCGACTGATCACAGTAATTGGCCATTTCGTAGCGTCGTTTAAGTCAGTAACTCGGTAAGCGTCATTTAAGATTCTGGTCAAATGACTATATCTGATGAAAGGATCGAATCGAATCGAATCTTTTATTTAGTCGATAGGCAATAACTACCTTTACGACATTACAAGGATGATATAGAAGGATATAATGAGATACAGTCATAATAAAATATTACGTCACAAAAACATCATTACATATCACTCAAATGTAACAGTGCATTGAGAAAAGCAGTCGCACGGTGTCTTATGGTTTTTAGTCCGTAATTTGTTCGGAATGTTTCACAGGTGTACATTTCATGCCTCGTTCGGTTATGAGTTGTTTTTGTCAGCATGCTATCCTACAAACGTTACACAGAAACGACGGCGGTATCTACGACTGCTTTGAGCACTTTCTCAAACGATTGCAATTTCGACACAAAGACGAAAACGTGTTTCGCTTATAACATCGACTCTTGCAAATCGCATCAATTATCTAAAAGAATAGTCCAAATGGGCTGAGAGTTTGTAATGTACAAAACTCTAAAGGATATAACACCAGGCAAAGGCATACTGAATTGAACTGAATAAAGTTATCTTTATTCACATTAATTAACTGCATCTGGAATTGAAAACGTTTGACGGACGAAATGACTGCGTGCGTACAAACATAAGCACACAACATGGATTGCTCACATCCCGCATAAGACGAGAAAGGGCGATGAACGCGCAGAATAATAAATAACAGCAATCAATCCATTGAATCCGTACAGAGAGAACTGCAGCTACCGGCAAATGGAATCTGAATAGAGAAAACAAATTGGATAAGCAAAGTAAATACTAGCAAACGGAGGGTGTGCGAATGGTGTTCAGTACACAAAGTCAGATATAGCTTTCACTCAAGTTGAACGAATTAAAACGACTCTCGAATATTTTTTAGATTTCAAGTACATTTTGAGGAAGACTGCTCCAAATACGAGTAACTCTAAAGTGAAAGCAGCGAAAAAACTTTTTCGAGTGCTTAACGCTCCAGTTAAAGAGTTCGAAGTTCTCGTTCCTTAGCGAAAAAGAAAATGCCTTCAGAAAGTATATCCGAAAAAAATTTCATAACAGATAATCGAATCAAATTTCACTATGCTGAATTCTAAGGTTTCAAGATTGATAACCCTTAATCGAGCGCAACAGTCAGGTGGGAAGACTCCAAAGAATAAGTTACGAAAAGCAAGACGAGTGAAATGATCGAGAGCCTTTCCGACAATCTTCACATTAGCAACAAGATGAGGAAAGCACACTTGCGTGCAGTATTCTGAGCAGGTCGACAGTTAATTATATACGCGTCATGGTAGTGCTCAAGACATTTGTGTTGTAAGGATCGCAGAATGCAACTTGCGATCTTGAAGGCCCTCTTAGTAATTGCCTCGTAGCAGTCGAATATTGCAAATTCCAGTGTAGATTGGGAGAGATTCTCGAGACAAAATCTCGCCTCCGGTCGTCAGCCGATAATAAAATTGAACCATCATATCTTAAAAAGCGCTCGTGCTTAAAACTTACATGAAATACAACACTTTCGTGCGATATGCTTAAAAGCCACCATCTTGGATCATTTATTGAGTTTATCAAGATCGATTTGGACTATGTGAAAATCGATAGCAGCGTCATGTAAAGATCGATGGGTTCGCAGACCATCGGCGAGCAGCTTACTAGAGACTACAAAAAATCGTTTACACAGAAAAAAAGTGGGAATGCTCCTGAAGTTTTCCTGCGGACCACAGCTAACTGGCCGGGCGGAAAGGACTGCTCCTCTATCTTAATCTTAAATGAACGCCCGCTGTGCTTCTAATTTACGAAAGATTCCTTTGGCGCACAGCGTCAAAAGCTTTTGCGTAGTCTACATAAACTGCCTCAGTCTGCGTTTTCTAACTCGATGCAGTTATCCAGTCACTCAAATACGAAATCAGCTGCAATAGTGTAAGTTAACCAGGCTGATTGTTCAATGAAATTAAGAAGGCATACCATACGCAGCTAGGTTTTGTCGTCGGTCGAAGCGGAACCTGTGGTTTCCTCGAAACATTGACCGCATGCATCTTGCAGACTTGCGGGAAACGAAGCAATGCTTCTTGCCACTTCTTTACGTCGCTCCACTCAAATCACGCCCCTTAAAACCCATCCGGCGACCCGACTCACCCACTCAGGGGTAATTCATTCTAACAACTGCAACTGACCTTGAACTTAGGCCTTTTTATAGCCCAAAATTATGCAAACTATCGCTAATCATAGTCAATCAAATTTCAAAAATTAAATTCATTCAAATTTCTTGAGTAATTTTATTTAAATTTGAAAAGCATGAGATCAGATTTCGTTATAATCACGAAATACAGCCAAGCTCTGAACATCTCGATTCGAAAATGAGAATTCCACAAATGTTAGATGAGTGACTTCTAAGGCTCCCTCGAAAAATTTCGCAAAATCGGTCAAACCATCATCTGCGAAAAGGTCTGGAAGCGAAAGTGTTAACGAAAGAGATAATCAGTGAGTGAAATATGTGACATTTAACAAGCTGAAATCACTAGCATTAAAAAGACTATCTACTAAAAGGAATAACTTACCTAAGATCAAATTCAGTCACAAAAGAGAATAATTGAAAAGAAGCTTAGTCGTGTTTTAGTTAAAGTCAAGTATGCCTAGATATAAAAAAAACTTGTGCCGTGAAAAGGAATAAACATTCCATGTGGTGCTAAAAATGGATCAGGATAGCTGCCACTAACGCGTCAACGGCGATAGTTGCTGCAAACGTTTA
Source organism: Toxocara canis (assembly GCA_000803305.1). Lineage (NCBI taxonomy): Eukaryota > Metazoa > Nematoda > Chromadorea > Rhabditida > Toxocaridae > Toxocara > Toxocara canis. The sequence continues at coordinate 24,817 of JPKZ01001209.1, read as the reverse complement.
GTTGGCAAACAATTTGCTTTCAATAGTTTTTCGCACTGCAAACGTATGGGTGAGAGCGTAGCGCTTTACTTGCCAACTATCTTTGGTTCTCATTCTTCAACAAACTCACTGGAGAAGCTGAAGTTGGAAAGCTCGAACTGGAGAAGCTGAAGTTGGAAAGCTTTGCTGCATCACTTGTGACGATGCGGTCTGAAGAGCTGCATCTGAAGTTTTGTCAGCTGCTTCAAACTCCTTCATTCGAGTTTGTTCGCTGAATAAAGCTTTGAAAGCAGCATATGATAGCGCTCTAATAGAAGCAAGGCAATATATCGAGGAACAGTACGATCGCAGTTTGAACTTCATTGGATTTGGCAAAGCGTGAAGGCCTCACAATTTTTTTAGTATGCTCTACGATACATCATTCTCGATTTGCAACTTTTACAATTTTCTAAAAAATTTCTTTTTAAACTTCAACGTAGACAGATCCTTTAAATGACTTGAAAATTTCTATACTCCACCTCTCCTACTAATACAGGCCTTTAACTATAAGCAACATTGTTAGTCATCATAAAAACATTCTTTCGTTTCTTTGCCACTGTTTGTTGTATTTTCAGTCAGATGAAGGGCCGGTCAACTCTCGAGATATCAGTGGCGATCATTGTCGTTGTGGCTTCTTTAGCCGCAGCGATTTACTGATATTGTATGAGCTGGTTCGTTGCGATTCGCTCATCGTATCCCAGCGCATTGATTTTTTTTTTCTGATCGGTTGAATACTCTCGACCTTCATAAGTTAAGTTGGCATGTTGAGCGAAACGACAAAAAAAAACGTCCAAAAGATTGGATTTTTTCTCGCGAAATCTAACAGATGAGACTGGGAAGCGGCTTCGAGAAATGGCGAATGATTTTTTTTTGAATAGTGAGCCAATTACGAACTCATTAATCAAACATATTGAACTAGTTGGCTTATACAAGATTCCTTATGCAAGATGTCGCTCTAGGCATTAAGCGACACTAATTCACTTCTTTCTGAACTACAGAAAAATGTAAGATAAAGTATGATATGTACACAATTTGATTTTTTGAAATATAACGAGGAATGATGACTGGTAGGAAACTTGCTGCTCTACCTGTTTCAGTTCTATACAAATTTGAGCTGTCCTTTGAGAACAATTTTTCAGCAAGCTGTCAGGTTAAATCATTCCTTTTTTGTTCATAGTTACTCGTTTGCATCATATTGCTTCATTTATTGCGAATTGACTAACTTATTTTCACGTCGTTCTTCATATTCTATGATAAGTAAAGCATGTCACATGCAAAAAGTATGCTGGGCTTGAAGAGTAGTGCATGAAAATTTTTGAGGATGCGAGTGACGCAACTGATTGAACAGCTCGAAGAGCACGTTTATACAACTTGAATTACCATGTGCATTTTACTTCTCTTATACAACAAACCGTAAATGTAGGATTGGGGGTCGTCTACAATGCGGCCATCACCCACAATTACCTAAGTGTTACATAAATATGAACTTGAGGTAAAGAAAAATGCAAAACAGTACAATAAATCAGAAAGAGTTGTAACAGTTGTGGTGTGGATAGTGCTTTTCGACCCTTTTCACTATAAACGTTTTTGCTGATTTTGCAAAACAATAGGTGAGAGTTGCAAATTTGCACATGCTAAAAGTTGGCGATCTATTGATAGTAATTTTCTTGCGGATTGGTATAAAGCCGACTAGATTAGCATACTATATAAATTGCTGACAAGATGCACAATTTTTGTGCACAGCTTAAGCACTGTAAGCAATTCATTCCATCCAAACTTATTGCTGACACTTTATTCGTCGAAGGGCGGCCTGCTTAGATAGATGTCTCTAGTCGTCGTCCTCATCGCGGTTGCTATAGCCGCTATAGCTTACTACTTCTTTTATGCGCCGGTTAGTTGACACCCTTACAGAGTGTAGTATGCGATATTCTACGATATGCGTTATTCTCTTCATTGGTTGACGAGAACATATGAGATCACGATCATATGACGAACGGGATAGGTTCAATTTATAGAGCGTTTGCCTGCGACTTGTTATCGTAGTTTTTCAAGTAATTGCATCTACTCGAATTTCTGAATGGGAAATACATATCGGTAGGAAAAAAAACTTTACAGAGTTCGAGCAGCAGTCAAGACGAGAATGGGCGTCCACGTGCGATGAAAGCTGCTGAACGCATTGTGGAAACGGAAGATAAGGTGACGATAATATTATGGCTTTATTTACACGTATAAACGCAACAAGTGCTTTTGAAATTCGGATGAAAATAATCATCGAATTTTGACAGCTTTTGATAATGGGAACAACAAGGAAATGATTGTGTGTTAGAAAGTTGCAACAGTTATCGATATTCACTACTGACATATTCGAATGACATCTGGTACTAGTGCCGAGGTAATGACTATTGGAGAAATGTGCATCAAGTGTAATATCCATTGGAAAATATGTTGCATTAAACATTACAGGTTGAACAGAAAATAACGTTTTTTCATGAACAGAAAAAAAATTCCATGAGTGTGAGTTGAACTTTTATTTTGATCGACGAGTACCACCCAATAAATCGATTCATTGATTCATTAATTGATCACTTCAACTTATAAGTCATTGAGTCGACCAAAATGCAAGAATTCTCATCCGACGTTTCATCACTGAGACTTTCTGAATGGAGCGAAAAGAAGGATGAGGAGCTATGGTGAAATATTTTCGGCATGGGGTTTCTGCGTGCTTTTCACATGGTTGAGTTTGTTGGTGCTTTTTTGTTTTGTTGGTGCTTGTCATATCATAATATAAATTTTTGGGAACTACTCAAAATGTAACACCATTAAGCGTAGTATAGCACTCAAAACCAGAGCTCTTGCTGAGAAATTTTGAAGTATTGTTGTTGTAGCTTGTTCCAGGAAAATTATAAAAATTTCAGGGTGGAGTCACATTTGGGCGCTCGCTGTGTTTGAAAACCGCCGAACCGGTCGTTGAACCTCGCCAGCAGGTAATCGTTCCTTTCCCTTTCTTCCCGTCTTTTCAGCAAATTACACTAACGCACATGTTGGCGGACCAAGTAGATCACGGCTATATATCAGAGCAGAAAGCAGGGTTAGAGGCGTTAGCGTCCCCGCGTTTTCAAATTTTGCAGACCATTTCTCATTCTTGAACAAATGCAGATCAAACATCTAAATCGTGAAAAACTTACGAGAGCTATTGCAACCAGACGAACTCGAAAGCAATACTGCAGGTCGGTCTCAAAACATGTTCTAGATTTTTATGAGCAGTTTTTTATAAACAAATTTCATGAGCAACAGCAAAAAAAGAAGACCTTAAAGTACTGTAACGAGTTGTCGGGGTCATTCACAACCTTTAAAAATTCGGACAAATTGGTGATCATAAAGCATACTACAATATTTCAACACTGACCAGAACTGAATTTAAAGTAATGGCCGAGAAGATGCAAAACGACCAGCTTAGTGAGAACTTGAATAATATGCTGACAAAAACAAGTCATAACCGAACGAGGCGCGAAATGTATACTTGCGAAACATTCCGAACAAATTACGGACTAAAAACCATGAGATACCGAGCGACGGCTTCCTACAACACACTGTTGCCTTTGAGCTGAATAGTGATGTGTGACGGTGTAAAGATGTCGTGTTGAGCAACAATGGAAACTTAAGAGAACGATCTTCGATTAAATGATGTGCATATTGTGAAATTTTTCTATATTATGACAATATCTCTTTGTATTTCCATGTATTATGTTTGTACCAACACAAAGGTGATCCTTACCTATCGACTAAATATAAGATTCGGTTCGCATTAGATTCAAAAAATTTTTATAAGCAAGGGATCTTTATAAGAAAATTGTTTCACAAGCAAATTTTTTAATCCATTGAATCGAATCGGATAAAAATTGAGAATGACTCACCGATGCATGATTTGGATGGAGTTCTCTTAACCCTGTCAAAGCTACTGTAAAGTCTTTTGAACTGTTGAAACTGGATCACATGCACTGATCGCTCTTGCATCTTCGATCTCGAAAGCCCACATGTCCAAACTCGCCGCCAAAACAGCATTAGCTGAGACCGCTTGTCAGAAGCGAGGATTACGCATTTTTTTTCACGTTTCCACTATCTTTCGCTTCATAAAAAATTGCTGACTGCATTGTAGGAACTCTTGTCCAAGCTGTGCATAAAAACGGCCGAGCCACTCATCGAGACTAGTGATCAGGTCAGCATTTCTCATTACTATTTAGCGGGATGCAATGATAAAGAGTCATAATCCACTCAATTCACTCACCTATTTTTGCCGTATCAGAAATCTCAGAATATTCGAGTTGGCGTCATACTCTTTAAATCGGCAACGTGTCACCGGTTGATAAACAGCTAATGGTTGATAACATCAATAAACTGAAGCAGTCAGACTGTCACATATAGTTGATAAAATACTTCATAAAGGAAGCCATTCTTCTAAATATGATTTGTAGAGTATTTTCGTGACAGTAAGCCACTCATATCTCGAAGCTGATCGACGTCAACGTTTCAGTGCAGGGTTTTTGCAGTTCTGAAAACGAACTCGAGACTGAGTTACATTTTTTACATAGGTGCTCGAATTTCGACTTCGTATCAATCATTCGTTCTAAACTCCGAACGGTTACAACTACCATTTAGAGGTCCTTCAAACAGCATCAGTGTCGCTTCTGTTGATCGTAATAGACCTCAACAGATAAAACAGTTTGCAATAGCATGAAAAGATTTCATAGGATAGAAAATTCAATACTGAATTGTAGGAGAAAGTTCAATCGCGCAACTTACGAACTGCAGAGGCGCTGGTAGAGAGAAAAGATAAGGTATGGCCAGTTTTTTAAAACTATACTAGGTACAAAAAAAGACAAGTGGAGTAGTAAAAACCATCTTAGACGTACAGATTCAGCGATACACGTTTTCATCGAAATTTTCAACCAGTGTCTGTGTTGTTGGTGCCTGTTCTTCTCGCTAACCATCGGTG
>JPKZ01001209.1:0-14398 GCA_000803305.1 Toxocara canis | reverse complement strand
CCTCCCTCCCCCCCCCCCCCCCCCCTGGTCTCTCCCTCCCCTCACATCCCAAAACGCCAAATGTTCTGCAAAATTGGAGTGAAACTTCGCCAACTGCCGACTGAATGGACAGAACATTACATATAAGGAGATTGCACATATCTGTTCCTGTTTCAGATCTGATTTTGCAACATCGATTTCTCCGTAAGAATTCGATTTGTCTTTTGCACTAGTTATCGGAAAGTTTTATGGATTTTCTGCAAAAGATCAGTACGAGTAAAAAATTTTGGGATGTGAGGGGAGGAGGAGGCAGGGAAAAACAGGAAAGTACTCCTGGAATTTTTTTGTGTAAGAAGTTTTTTTCATGCAATTCTCATTCTATCCGAACCAACAATAAGAAGCATTCGACAGGGTGAGTTTTAGTGGATTTGAATTTGAATAATAAACTCCGTTAGTAGATCGCTTTCACGAGTCAGAGAGATGTTCTTCTATCAGAACTAAAGCCTCCTATGACCTTCAAACTATCAGAATGGCATTATTGTAAAAAGCAGTGACTACTGAATGTTGCTGACAAAAATCGCAGAAATCAACCGATCGGGGGCGAAAATACGTCGAGTGGGAGAAAGAAGCGAAAGAAGAAGAGCAAGAAAAATAGAGGCTCTCGCTCACATTCGCACGGCAAACACCGAAAGAGAAAGTCAAAGAGTAAATTCGCATTTGCATTTTGATTTGCTTGTTTTCAAAAATTCCGTTAGGGAGAAAGTTGCTAGCGATACTATTATAGAGTGAACAGACATGAATAAAGTGTGTATTGGGAAACTCCCAACAAGTAACGGAAATCTAATGTATGCTTTAGCTAAAGTTCTGGGATCACGTCGAAAAAACCATTCGGATAATGTACATGTAGGGCGGCGCAAAAATAAAAACACAAACGCGAATGGGGTTGCATGTGGGCCGATAAAAATTTCCTAACTGATGGACGAGAGCTTGAACATCTTTCTTGAATTCATAAACATGATTGAAGATTTGTAAATTTTGCTTTGTATTGATTTCCAGAGAAGCATTCGAAGAAAGAACGTAGTGAGACGAGTGATCGCTTAGGAAGTGAGCTGAATCTATTAACCGCTCGTGCCACAACCGATTCGTCGATGATTGCGCAGAACAGCGGTTCAGTTGCAAACAGTCAGAATCAGTGATGGCACCATCACTTTATGTTCCAGTCGTTAATAAACCATTCCATATCACTCTTATCATAAAGCCTTATTGTACATTTGCGTATATCACCTATTTGCCGTCCGGCATTAATCTGAATCGCTGTCAGCAAAGATGCCTTATTCAGATGCCTTATTGTGCATCTGAATCATGCTCGCAAAAGCAATGCAATCGTGCAAGTTTTTGGTTGGCGTCATGCTATCGACATTTACTGCACTTCGACTGACATCTTTTTGCCGCTGAGTTCAGTCAGCGAATCGTTACGGTCGGATTCGCGAGTCGCGACATCAGAGTCGTACAATCGTTCATTTATATGCGAGCACATAACCACGATCTATATTTAAAAAATCAGCTGAACCTGAAATAGTTTTTTCTCGAGGTGTTTTTTCCGATGTTAACAAACGGAGTTGGGATGGGGGGAGGAGGAAGGGGAGGTGATGGTATGATTCTACCGCTCTCCATAATTAAATATTGAAAAATACTTTTCAATTAAAGCCGTTCATCGTGCGGCATTTATAATATGCCACTGAGAAATTACTTCTACGGTTCACACATCGACCATGAAACTGTCGGCTAAAAAAAACCAAGAGACCACTTTGTTCGGCTAAGGAACAGAAATTCACAGAGGTGGATTTCATCGTTTATAGTGCAGAAATTGAGACGGCAAACGGAAAATTCCACAAAATTCCCTGCTAATTTGGAAAAATTCCATGAAGCGTGTCAATGGGTTTATAGCCCTAAATAAAGAAGCGTCTTAAATTTCGTATGCATGGGTTTGTTGTTTCAAGGGGAGCGATCATTTCAGCGTGTCATCGACCCAAGAAGTGCCAAAACTTTTCTTCCTACTTTTTACGTTCTTTACTTTTTGCAGCGTTCCTCAAAAATTTTCGGCGACCCCGAAAAACCGGTGATGGCCTGTTTCTCTCGCCTAACAATCGCCAAAACTTTACCAGCTTATGCCGTTGAGATGAATATTTTCAGATGGCATATATATCGGTATAATGATGAATTTACATTTGGGTTCTATAAGCTGGACAGTAAAAGGATGCGACACGTTTCTCAATACGCGTAAACACGACCGACCGATTTGCTTTGAGCCAGTGAACGTTCCATAGATGTTCCGTACCCCTTCCTTTTTCGAACATATCTTTTTTAAATTATAATTCCCGCACTATCTATAATACGAGTTAGGTGTTTTAACAGTTTTGGTTCAATTGGCAACGATTTGTAGAACTCATAGTGTATCGATAGTAAAACGCCTCCGTATGAAGTCGACCGAAAATAGTCAATGTTTTAATAGCCCATGGGCTATTAATCTCGTCGTGCTTTGCAGTACGATCTTAGAGATCATTGGTTCGCGGTGCATTCACTTTTCTTTTTTTTTTTCTGTCTCTTTGATGTAAAAATCACAGGTTCATGTTTGTCTCTGGTCAGGTCGGCGCATATAGCCTCCAGCGTCCATTGTAAACTTTAAGTTTGTAAGCTTACATTGAATATATTGAATACGTTGAACGTGCACACAATTTTTGCTACATGCTAGCGAGAGGGATTAGAGGATTATTACATTTGCATGTCGACTATGTATTTGTAGAAAGCATAAATGAAAATTTTCCGCAAAAATGTGCACCATATGCGAATCCATGCAATTCGTTAGCAATTCAAAAGTATTTCTAATGAAATTTTCATAACTATTTGAAGCGATGTGCTAGAGTTTCATCGCAATTCTTATGCGATTTAAAAGAATCAATTAAATTTCCTCGCTCATTAGGCTTCGAAAGCTGATTTTCTTTGAAAAGATAAGCTCCTACAGCATCATACAATTAAGTGATACATTCGTTGTCGTTCGTCGCCACTGTTCCTTCATCCTCTAAGTGATTGTTTAGTAAGATTATTTTGTAACTAAAACACGACTGCCAAACAACAAAATCGCCAACGTTGCAACGCTCTATGTGACAAATCGATTGCCGGCATTTCAATACAATCAATCTTATTATTTAAAAAAAACACAACGACAAAAATTTTTGAAATTGTAAAGCGCTTTAACAAAACGTTTATTAACGGCAGACCGTTTTTATGAGTAGAGTTTATCACGACGATGTGTCATAATGCAAAATATATACGCAAACTACACGATATGACATTTTATTAGAATTGTGACTGTTTCACCTAAATGAAGAATAGTTGTTGGGAAACGATTCCCGGCTGCTTCCCACCATACCACTGACAGCCCAGCTAGCCATCATACAATTAAGTGATACATTCGTTGTCGTTCGTCGCCACTGTTCCTTCATCCTCTAAGTGATTGTTTAGTAAGATTATTTTGTAACTAAAACACGACTGCCAAACAACAAAATCGCCAACGTTGCAACGCTCTATGTGACAAATCGATTGCCGGCATTTCAATACAATCAATCTTATTATTTAAAAAAAACACAACGACAAAAATTTTTGAAATTGTAAAGCGCTTTAACAAAACGTTTATTAACGGCAGACCGTTTTTATGAGTAGAGTTTATCACGACGATGTGTCATAATGCAAAATATATACGCAAACTACACGATATGACATTTTATTAGAATTGTGACTGTTTCACCTAAATGAAGAATAGTTGTTGGGAAACGATTCCCGGCTGCTTCCCACCATACCACTGACAGCCCAGCTAGCGGGTGGTACTTAACAACAAGCTAAAACAGCCAAAGGGATGGCTATTGCTCGGCGTGCGATTGCATCTCAGTAACATCGAGATATCGCACTAAAGGCACGAGCGGTAAAAATAAGGAAGAATAAGAATATTTCACGAGCAGCATTCACCGATGGGCATAGCGATGTATAGTTATGAAAGGATTGCATAAAAATGGTCAATATGTAGACCGAACACCAAACGATACCACTTTCACTAAGGACGAAAAGAAACAATAAATGAACGAACGGCGTATCGCATAAAGAATGACAAAAACCACTAAAAACGACTTGTTTGGAACGCACGAATTAGGGGAATATTCGAAAGTGCTTTGCATTGACTTCTTAGTTATGCATATTGAGGTAAAACTGATATTATTTTGAAATGAATGAAGAACTTTCTAGTGATCATTATGCTCACTTAGTCGATCAAAAATCGGCTTCATTTTATCAGATTGTCAGTTTGTTCGCTTATGTGGCGGTGTACGGTTGTATCTTTGGTTGTTCTATTCTCACTGGAAAGTTACGATGGTTTGTCGCTACTTAAAATATTTACTCGTCTGTGCGTGAACGTTTCTGGTTACGTGTGAGTGTCGAAACGAGAACTCCTCTTCGTTACCCCAAAAGGCAACATTGTGGTACTTCGCAAGTACAACTTGCGTCAAGGTTACTTGACATACCTACTATCACCGTATCCATCAACTCGTCGATGAACGCTCGACGTAGTAGTTTCTATACGTTCTTGTATAATTGGTACTAAAGTAAGTGATATGATGGCAGTTTTATAACGATCTGAATCTCGAAAACTGCCCATTCGTGCACGACTACAAGTATAATACACATCCAAAATTGTGCGCTCCAGTATAAGCATGATGCTGGTACCAAAACCATAAGCATGTTGACTCTTTCGGAAAATGTTGGCGATGCAGATGCTTCTGATAATAACAGCCTTGTTCAGTGCATTTTTTAGATGACTGGGTTGTACCACAATTTCAGATGGGTTTTTTTAGTCATTGCGCTCATCGTCATGGCACTTACGTCACACAGCTATAAGTACAAAGTTCAAGTTTACCAAAAATTGGTTTCTACAAAAACTTACTTAATTGTTGTTTGTTCCAAAAAAGTTTTTTTTGCAGCAAATGCCAATCGCCGAATACGTCGCCTAAGCGAAGAAGAATATAAAGAGTTGGAGAGGACATGCGGTCGTCACGTCCAAAGCGTCAAGAAGAGGGCTGCACAGGAATGGCCTGAACCAGCTGTATCCGAGGGTATTCCTGCAAACAAGGACGAATTTCCATGGGCACTTAAAATGGCTACTTTAGGTCAGTTTCACTACAACTTCACATACTTATAATGGCGTACAATTTCTGGTTAAAGAAAGATGGGGAATCTAAGATTCTGCGGCAACGTCGTGAAAGGAACAATATTATTTCACGGAGGTCATTCTTTTGAAAGGGTTGCGCCAAGACAGTTTTGTGACGTGATAACGCCGACGTGAGCCCAAACGAGTTGTGCTCATTGTTAGCGTCAAGTTGCCATTTTGAAATGCGCAATTTGCATGCGATGTTTTGGCACAGTCAATTTTTACGTTCATTGTCATTCGTGCATACCTCCGGGTACCAAATTTCACACTCAGCAATCCAGTTCCCTTCGTTCTTTTGGATTTGCTCTAAATTAACGCGATTGTTGATGGAGCGAAACTATCTACAAAACTATTGACGATATATCTTCTTCACCCATAAAACTATTGGCAATTTATTGGACACATGGAAAGATCGCTCGGACCGTCAGTGCGAGTCTCGATGTTACGGAGATGCAAACGCACGCTGAGCACAGCCATTCCTTTGGCCGTTTTAGCTCGCTGTTGAGTACCACCCGCTAGCTGGGCTGTCAGTGGTATGGTGGGAAGCAGCCGGGAATCGAACCCAGGTCGTCCCGCATCCGAAGCGGGGGCTCTACCCCCCTCCTCCCACTGGACACATGGAGAAGGTGGTTTTCTAAATTCAATTTTAAATTTATGGATTAACTGCTTGAGAAAGGAAACCGATACTAACCCCTGCCCAGGAGATCCGTGCTTTCCCGAAACCGCTCGAACGTTCAGCGATAAATCCACGCCAGCGTTCCGCTCACCGTTTGTGCTCACACTAAACTACTTCCATTCCGCGAATTCCCCCTCCCACGTCCCCTCATATTCCCTATGAGAGCGCGTAATCCACCCTTAGTACCATAGCTTTTGCTTCACTTGGGCCGAAATGTTGCTAATCGTGCTTTCCGTGCTATGCTCCCAATCTGAATGGGTAAACTCTTTGCAGTTGGCAATTACGGTTCTGAAATGTGTACGGCCCAAGTCATCTCAAAATGGCACGTGGTAGCCGCTGCACACTGCCTTGAATTCACCAATAAGTAAGAGTTTTTTTTTCCAGTACGGGTATTAATCGATTATGCAAACAGGATGAATAACAAGATGCTACGTCGATCTGGGAAAGAAGAAGGGGTGGTTGTTAACCTGCTTAACCAAGGAGCAAAGGAATCCTACAAAAGAAGCAGTATCCCGACTAAGCCATCCGTAAACCAGCGTTGAGTTTCACATTCGCAAAATTAATTACTGAAATAGTTATGGTTGTAAAACAAAACTGAACAAGAACCAAAAATTGTAGTTTCTTCAGCTCGTTAATTTGGCGTTACGGTCAGATAAGAGCAAGAGAAAAAGATGGTTAATATTACTCATCGAAAGCGGATGATATGGACTTTCGAATAGGTATTTCGATTATTATTGTACTGAATGGATGACCTTCACACTATTATACATGCGAGTAATTCTTTGACGGACATTGGAAAAGGAAAGACAGGCTGGAGAATAAGGCCGCCTTGCCAATATTATCGTTGAAAGATCTACACAAGCATATCCGTTGCAAAGCTTAAGCAGATTTCGCCTACAGCGGCAATATGTTTGCAAATCCAATCATTTTTCAACTCATTAGCGCAATCAGATTTCAGAGGTGTACGAGATGTGAACGTTGCGACAAAAATAAGCCTTTATGGTGGATCGTATTGTATAACCTCCGATGATTTACACATTGAAAGGAAGGTAAACAAACTTGAAATCTTTTGCGGAACTATTATAAAGGATTAAACCCGCTTAACCAAAGAGCAAAGACATCTTACAAAAGAAGCAATATCGCGACTAAGCCATCCGTAATTCAGCACTGAGTTTTTCACCAACAAAACTAATCACTGAAAAAAAAATTAACTTTTGCTTTTTGAACGGAGTAATCAAATTGCTATTAAAACTGGCTTCCCTCTAATTGCACAGTTCAATGATCGCTACAAAAATTGCATCATATTCCCTAGCGATTGACAGAAACTTGTCGACTTACAAACATAAGTGCTGACTCGGAAGATGTTTATAGCAAATAAAATAGAAGAACGATGACATGGAGGTAAATTGCTGATCGACCCTTTTAAAAATTACCTTTCTTTTCTTGAGCAAAATCATAATAGATGGGCAAAGAACGTATTCTCGACTTCGATTCTGTGCTCGATTCTTTCTGAGGTAACATGTGGCCAATATCTTGGAATACTTTTTCAGTTAAATTGCTCCAGGCGGGATCCGCCAAAATCGAGGCGATTACGCGTCAAATCGTTTGTTATCACTGAAAGTTCCGTACACTACGTCATACACGGGGTGCGTTGTTATCTTGGCTGACACTTAGCAGTACCCTATTATTTCAGACTGGAATTTTTAGTTCATCGTCCTCCCTCCTTGAGGTTCCAACAGAATGGCTGTTTCTGATTGCTAGTTAGCGCTTTCGCACATTTTTATCTCTGAACTCTATCTTTTCACAAAAACTCGTCTTACTTTCTCCCAAGTTACTTTAAAAATGACCAAGAAAAGGATGCGACCAAATTGAAAAAAAAAACAATCAACGATGTCTTGCGAATTGCAATGCCTTCAGGTCTAAGACATTTGAAGAGGGCTGCTCAACTGTTCAGTGCTACCTGAGATCAAATGTCAAATGCTTATTGCCTGTATAATATTCTCTGTAATAAGGGATACTTGTGGAAGTTTAGCTGAAATAAAGAAGTCATCTTTTCCACAACTGCAAATTCACAATGCTCCGCATAGACAATATTTATATCGGTGATTGTATAAGCGAGCTACCGAATTCTTATTATATGGAAATGAGTGCAGCAATTCAATTTAGCTGAGCGAAGAAGTTCTAATTAAATAAACAAAGTCTGGCTAACTACGCATATTTAGTTGACTGACAATGCGGCTTATGTTAAAAAAGCTAATTAAAAACGAAAATAAGCGAGCAAATTGTGCGGCAAATACTGTGCATATAAGATATCCATATTTAGAAGTAAAGGTTCTTTTTAACGTTCAACTAATAAAGTTATTACGAAATCGTCAAAGAGCAAAATCTGAAGTAGTTGTTTTGCAGATGTGCGGGGAAAAAGCGGCTGCATCGTTGCCACATTCCGATCTTGTGATATTGGAACTGGAATCACCGCTTAATATCAGCGACCCAAGCATTCGACCTATTTGTTTGGCGAGTCCATTGCAAGAGATTCCCCATCAAAATCGCATCTATGGCTTTGGCGCAACAGGTGTGCTAATTAGCCCTTCCAATTATATCACGGTCCTTACGGCCATAACCAATTTCTTTGGGGATCCATTTTGGCTCATTTTTGTTCGAACCACTCTCTTCGCAATTTATGTGTAAACAGCAATATTGACAGCGGTGTTTGCGAATATGTCAGTGTAAACTAACAAATGCTGAATGGTCCACGGGCTTATAGTTGAGACAGGTTTTTAAAGCTCTGTCATAAATTTGCTAGTTTTGGTGTGGTAACTGACATTCGATTTTCATGAACAATATCACACATGTTGGCTGGATAAAGCGCACTGTTGACAGCATTTCGGCTAAATCTAAGAAAGAAGTAAGCCTACATGGTGTGCATCCTCCATGACAACTTAGTCTATAAGCCGCTTTCGTCAGCTATGTTAGGAAACTGCCGTCCTAATCGGCTCATTTTCCGGACTTGGTTTTTCAGTCCTACGCCTCCGCCAGTCATTGCACGAAGGCCTGAATTACCCTGAACCAAGAGCTTGAACAACCTTGAACTTCTTGGAACTTGCAAAACGAGAGCTCATGAAATTTAGTTTGTAGCGCGCAATATATAAACATGTGATGCGAAAGATATAACTGTTGTATATTTTCTGCTTTTAGTGTTAAAAGCGACACTGAAACAAACTTATGGGATATTTCTGGCTGCTGGATGCCCTTGTTTAAGCTCAGACGGTAACATAATTAACAAAGACCTCATTTCTTTAATTTCAAAGATGTTGGGCGTTTAACAGAGCCCTTAAGCAGGCAGCGATTTGGGTTAGGTTGCACGAGACACTACATGTAGGCCTATTATTTCCCATAGTGTTCTTTATGGATATTTTAATAGCCCCCTGACGAGCACTTCTTTTTCTTCTGGTTGACCTTCTTTTCTTCTGTGGTATAGCAAGTGAGTTTTACTATATTTCTTTTACTGTGACAATTGCATTACAGAATCAGCTGAGAAAAATCACGCAGAGAATATTGAACTTCATTGGCTCTTTGATGGTGAGGTCATGTCCGAAGAGCAGTGCCAAGTAAACTTTCCCTACAATGGATGCGATCGAGTTATTGCAACCACTCATACAAAAAGCACTAAGAGATCTGTCTGTAAGGTACGTTTCTTCAGCACAATGCTATTAACGTATCTTATGTGAAATTTTTACGGTATTTTTGCAATTTAAAAGTATTTATGGCTTGCGCAACCGTACAGTTAGTGAATTGCAAGTAAAGCCCGCGCGTGATTATTGTTAAAATCTTTCCACAATTATTCTAGTTTTCTGGTTTTTTTGCAACAATCAGTCAGGTTCATTCTAACTAACAATCGTCCCCTCCCAGCAATCTTATACACTTTAATGCGCCTTCAATTCGAACTCGATGAATGCACTTTTTAAATTTGGATTTGTATGCAATTAAATATGACATTTTTCTCGATTCTCTGACGCGCGTAAATTTTTTTTTTGCTTCTCAGTCAGTCTTTTCACATTTTGCTCTTGTAACACATTGACGTTTGAGTTATTTTTGTGTAAAGAGATGAACTGGTGTTCTATGGGGACGACGTTCACCTAAAATTTTCCTAAATGTTTTGTCGGGTATTATCTGGTCAATGTGCTCCTAGACGAAGTCGTACTTTCAATTTGCTGATCGCTTCGAATATTTTTCGTAAAGATTACTGCTTCCGGCCAGTGGAGTTCGTTTTGGATGAAATCGATCCCAAACAAGAAGCTTCTTGAATTCTTCGTTTCACTAAATCATAAAAATGGCCGAAAATTGAGTCTCCTTCTCGTCAAATACGGAGTCGTTTCCTCTTGAGTGAAAGTGGCCTCTGCAGAAGAGTGGGCGATGCACCGACAGAACGTCGTTTTAATGTGCACATCGATTTATCTATCTAAATAGGATTGGACAGTTTTGCAGCGGATAATTTCCAAGCATTTCGTTTACGTGCGACCAGTCTGCGCAGAAACATTCCATTCAAGGAGTGGAGTGACTGGCAGCGGTGTTCGGCGCATTATGCAAGAAAGTTATGAGGATTGATTGAGATCGCTAAGGCTGAAGATGTATTGTAATTGACTTTCGATTGCAACTAATGCCTCCCGGAATATCGGCTAACACAAAAGCAGATATGCTTATAAATTCTTCTTAACCCCTTTCACTGGACGTGAAGGGGTTTAAGTTGGGGATTGAAGGGAGTCTCCTCACTTCGCTCTCCTCCGTTTCTGAATTCTCAAGTTGCTCATGCTTTCTTGCCGATGAGTAGCAGAAAGATTTTCAGGGTGACAGTGGTGGTGGACTTTCTGCTGTTGTGAATAAGCGACACACTCTTTTTGGTATACTGTCGAAGTCGTATGGTTACTGCAGCCATCTTGATGAACCATGGGTTAGTTCAGTGCTGTACTGATAAGATCTTAACTCAGTTGGATACTGCCTTCTTTTTGTTACTGCTAGGCTGTAGTTATAGAATTTAGCGTTTTGCTGTAAGGTGTTCACAGTTGTTGGCACAGGAATGAAGGCAGTAATGCTGGTTAGCAATGATAAGGCACATCTAATGTTCCAAAACGTAAGCATGCCAACATAATTTATAAATCAGATTCGGAAATGTTCAGATCAGTTCTCGCACAGGAAGGGTGCCTTTTTCTATTCAGCAGTAAGGTGCATTTAGAGCTGGAAGACGCACTGAAGTGTGACTGAAGCCCCAATCACGTTACAATGGCTTTCTTTTTTAAATAATTGAAACCCAAAAAATCGCGCACTAATTTGCATGAGTTGAAATGAAAGCTCATTTCACCTCCATGTGTAAGTAAGCTTCCTTTAGTACATCTCATATATTTATCGTGCTTCCACTGCTCAAGTATCACTTGAAGGCGTACGTCAGCCGCACATAAAACGGGTTATGTTGCAGCGTGAATTTTTTGAACTTGCATCAAAAGTGTCCGCATTTCACGATTTCTTTTGCTATCATACTGGAATATGCTCTCTTGGCTACGACGTTTATCTCGATTTCACCTACCCTTTCGATCCTGAGCGCTACGTTGTTGTCGAAAAAGGACTGGGGGACTCTTCGTTACTGAATGGTAATATGAAGTGTTTTATTTTTATATTGCAACTTGGAAGCATAGAAGAAAGAAGTCATCTAAAAGTGGCCCATAAAGTGAGTAGCTTCGAGGGCACCATCAAAAGCGATGATCGCTTTTTGTAGAATGATGATCTTGTTCCTCAATAAGACGAACTAAGCACACTATGTAATTTTCCTTTTTTTTGGCCTCAGAGCATCCCGTTATAATCTCATGTCATTTCTCATCATTATTGTCCTAAATCTAACAGGTTACATGTTTAGAGGGTAGAAGGCTGCTATTTTGAAATATGACCTCCCCATTGGCCCCTGGAAACTGGTTAAAAAGGGACATCGCCGGTTAAAACAATTACTCGACTTCATTCGGACCGTGATGGATTTTACCTTTTTTTTATCCTTCAAGTCAACACGATTTCGTAGTGGAATTTGGAAGGATGGTTGTTGACCCTTCTCGATCACAGCCAGTCTGACCTTAACTTACTTCAGAACACCTTTCGAGTAAGCTGCCTAACGTCCCGGTGGATGTCAATTTTCGATTTGTCTTTGAATACTGAGACAGAATTAGAACGATGCGTAGCAACGATAAATATTTGAAAACTGGCAAGTATTTCAATCTGATAAAAACAAGATCGCTTCAGTTGAAGACGGGGTATGCGTGAACGGACAAATGATGTCGCGCTCGAGCTGTGCAAGTCTCAACAGTATATTTATTGCGTCGACTACATTCTTCTTGTCGTTTTGTATTTTTCCAGTATGGTTAAAATTGTAAATCATAAGAAAGAAGTTTTTCCTTTCGATGTACAGCCAGTGGAATCACAGTTCATTCGGCAACGAGCAACGATCCACCTTGAAAAGCTATCTTTATCACCAGTCCTTCTGGTTCATTACGGAACGAAAATCTTTACCAACATGGCAACGTTGTCGCGGTCAGGAGTTTGGACGCGTGGATCAAATAATCGAAAAACTTCACCACTGTCATTTTGGACAAGGTGGATCGGACGGTTCGCAAATTTCGTTTCAGCTCTATAAAGCTCGCTTCAGAAGGTTCTAAATATATCTTAATTTACTCATTCTCGAACTGATTCTCGAACGGCTGTTTACTTGATGTTAAGAACACTGCAACTGCAGCTATAATAATAAAACCATCCGTTGAGCTGTTCCATGGGAGCAATGACATGAATATCATTGACAGCATTCTGTAGATTCATCATGTGTACATAAAAATCCTCTACGGAACGTCCGAGGACCCCGTCAGAATATCATGATTGTAAAAGCGGGGTCGGCACACTTCCATGCACACATGCGCGCAAGAGAGACAGGGAGAGAGAACCCGGGAGAGATGGAAAAGGTGCAGCAGAGAGACCTAGAGAGCTCGGTTTTAACGAGTGAAGCCACAGCCAGTTAGCATACTTACGAAGCAACAATTCAAGGTCGGGACTGTGCCCACTGTAAAAAGCTCTGATTCTTTCGCTTCTAGCTGGTTCAAAAATGCCTCGCATTTTGTTGATAGGAAGGCAAAAGTATCCCTCCGCCGGGCCTTGAACCAGCTTGCTACCGACTTATCTATCGTTCTCAACCCTACAAGCTGATCCACTAGCGAAGTCGTTCTATGTCCAGGCACTCCGCTGTGTTTGAAGGAACTGGAAAGCTCTGCCAAGCGGAAGCATCCTCCACTCGCACAGGTTCATTTCTGGAGTGTGGTTGAAGGAAACATCCACTAAGACCGGAACTGTAATCCCTTCACTTCTGACTGGTTCGAAAATGCTACACGTTTTATTGACAAGAAGGCCGAAGTATCCATCTGAGCGGTCTTGAACCAGCTTTCTACCGACTTATGCCATTATGCTATCGTTCTCCACTCTATAAGCTGAGCCACCGGCTGTCGTTCTATGTCCAGGTACTCTGGTGTGTTTGAAGGAACTGGAAAGCTCTGCCAAGCGGAAGCATCCTCCACTCGCACAGGTTCCGCTTTGTTACGGAAACCTCGGATTTGCTGAGGGCAAAGCGAATGGACCCAACCAGCCGGACTCGAACCAGCGACCTAAGGATTTCCGCAATGATGCTACAGTCCTCCGCTCTACCAGCTGAGCTATGGTTGGAACGACGTTCATTTCTGTAGTGTGGTTGAAGGGAATATCCACTAAGACTGCAGCTGTAATCCCTTCAGTTCTGACTGCTTCGAAAATGCTTTGCGTTTTGTTGACAAGAAGGCCGAAGTATCCATCTGAGCGGTCTTGAACCAGCTTTCTACCGACTTATGCCATTATGCTATCGTTCTCCACTCTATAAGCTGAGCCACCGGCTGTCGTTCTATGTCCAGGTACTCTGGTGTGTTTGAAGGAACTGGAAAGCTCTGCCAAGCGGAAGCATCCTCCACTCGCACAGGTTCCGCTTTGTTACGGAAACCTCGGATTTGCTGAGGGCAAAGCGAATGGACCCAACCAGCCGGACTCGAACCAGCGACCTAAGGATTTCCGCAATGATGCTACAGTCCTCCGCTCTACCAGCTGAGCTATGGTTGGAACGACGTTCATTTCTGTAGTGTGGTTGAAGGGAATATCCACTAAGACTGCAGCTGTAATCCCTTCAGTTCTGACTGCTTCGAAAATGCTTTGCGTTTTGTTGACAAGAAGGCCGAAGTATCCATCTGAGCGGTCATGAACCAGCTTGCTACCGACTTGTGCCATTATGCTATCGTTCTCCACTCTACAGGCTGAGCCAATCGCTGTCGTTGTATGTCCAGGCACTCCGGTGTGTTTGAAGGAACTGGTATGCTCTACCAAGCGGAAGCATCCTCCACTCGCGCAGGTTCCGCTTTGTTACGGAAACCTCGGATTTGCTGAGGGCA
>JPKZ01001207.1:248958-261101 GCA_000803305.1 Toxocara canis | reverse complement strand
ATCACGTCTCGACATCAATTAAGTAAAAGTCTTCCTTCAAATTATCATACTTTATTAGTTTGATAGTTGTCCGACTGCTCACGGCTGCTCAAAGAAAAATTTACAGCTGTCTTAATAAAAAAATAGCTCCGATAAGTTACAGCTCAGAGAAGTTAAAGCTGCGAAAAGTAAACTCTCTGGAAAGTTAAAGCTCAGAAAGAAAAAAGGATTTTGGAGGAAAAATAATTAACCGTAAGGCCAAATATTAAGAGTGCAAAAACCTTTCAAAAAATTCAAAACGCACGCCATATCAGGACATCATTAACACCTCTTGCACTAATCTATGGGAAGTTTCCTTAGAGAGGACAACGCATTTTAAAACTATCTAGTAATAATTAATTCAAAGGTGGAGTTACATTTAAAATCGGTGTCCTGTTTTCGCAGTTTTGGCTTTAAAACTATTAAAAATAGCGTCGATTTTTTAGGATTTTTTCCTTTCTTACTATTGATTTTTGCTATTTCAGGTTTGGGTCGAGTCCATTGGAGTAACAGGAAAAATTATGTAAACTTGTTGCATTGCTTTTGCGCGAATTTCTATGAAAAACAGGTTTTCATTTCTTTTTTTTGGAATTTACGCCATTTTTCTGGTTTCGTCACTCTTGTTTGTTATTGACAAGTCAAAAAAGTGAGAAAAGCTTCTAGCGCTACATTTTTAAAATGACTTTTGTGAAACAAAAGTAGTATTTTTTGAAGAGCACAATATTAAGCGTTTGCATCAATGAAGCGGCGATCGTTACTGCTGAATGGATGAGTGAAAGGACCTCTATTTTTCCACGTTATCTAATGCCTACACGATTTTAAAAAAGCATAAAATTAGGAGCTTTAGAGAAGCTTTAGGACGAGATCTTTTTTAAGCTTTAGGAAAACTTTCTTAATTGAAGAGGATTTTCTCAAAAAACCACCTATGCAACACTCTGAAAAAACTATTTAAAAAATTATAATTCATAATTGCGAGCAATCCGTAACAACATTTCGAATGTTATGGATTGTTCGCAAGTACTCCGAGGGCTTGGAACGATTTATTAAAGGTTGTCTACCGACATTTTCTTTCTATAACTTACTAGCGTACTAAGATTTTAACAGAACACCATAGTAATGGTTGAGGAAAGACACTGCATTAAAAATCCTTGTGCGACAATTCGAAGAAATGATGAAGTAAGCTAAATGGAGCTCAACGATTCGTTAAGGTTCATGAATTGCATCCATTGAAAAGGACCTTTTTTTGCTGTTGCGTGACTTCGGAACTCAGCAGCAACTTCAATATCGTTGTTCTTCTCATTTCATCTATCCACATAATTTGATACTGAAATCGTAAAAGAGTTTCGAAGAAATATCATTATGCAGCCAATTTTCAACTTGTTTGAAGTGCACAAAAATTATCCTAACTTCCATGTTAGTGTAAAAGTACGACATGAAATTACTTCAAACTATCGAATAGCATCAACGTTATGATGCACCTCATTACGAGAAATTACGCAAAAATATTCTTGTGGCAGAAGCTTGGCGGATACAGTAGCGCTTTCGTTCAGTATGCTTATATGCGTTCATTGCCAGAGCTGATTGTTTTGCACGTCTTTGTCGCCGACTATGCACTTGCTCAGCTGTAGCATGTTATGCTTGACGATGAAATTATTTTTACTGCTGATTACTCCAACTAAACGTTGAGCATAACCTGTGTGACGTGAGCGAATTTAAGAAATGATAGTATACTTACTTCCGAAAGGAACTTATTGCAATTAGTAACGCAAATCGAAGACATTGAGCAATGCATCCATCAAAACAATCACTCTCACAAGCAGTTCGCAAATAATTGTTTATAAGACAATTTGATAAAATTGTACGAATGCTGTTCCACCAACCCCTTGTTTATGACTTGACCGGTGCAACATTTATTATGACCGTCTTCAAAACTGTTCAATTTTCATCATATCTTCTTCTCTTTTTACATCCATATTTTACTCCTCCGAATGCCATGAATCCCTTTGAATTCGGCGCATGAGATGAATGCTATTGCAACAGCAAACTCTACAAGTGTATAACTTCAATGAGTCTTCAATTAAAGCAACCAGATGGATCGGTGGAGAGGACAACACACAAGAATTCGTATACAGATATCAATAAAAGCGCTTCGCAAACGCAAGTTACCCAAAGTGTATAAAAGTGCATCAACAGTTAATTATAACAGTGAGGAACATACAAAAAAAACGTACGAGAAAGTCAGTTGAACGACCTGATCAACATAACTTTCCCATTCCACCCCCGCTTCCCCCTCTCGCCTTACCCTCTACCATATTCCCCCCCCCCTTCTCCCCAACATTACTTGACAGTTCCGCACTGCAACAATTTGACAGGAGAATCTCTTTTATCCTGCCAGACGTGTAAAGATCAGTTTTAATATGAACGCATTTCTGATATGGATGATGTATAAGACAAAAATGACTCAGATAGATGGTAATTTGGCTACGAAGAAAATGCGTTGATTTACATAAACTGCACCGAGATCATACTAACGAAACATTGTCTTCTCAATAGTCAAGAAGAAATTGTATGGCAAAGGAACTCGCCTTCAGTCACTTCATCGAGGAACCAATCAAAATCCTCAAGGAATGCAAGGTCGAGAAAATGCATTCTCTGGTTCTCGCTCGTTCGCTTTTAGCGTTTAGTGATGAAATGGACACTCTTCTTGGATGCTAAATGCAACCAAAATAAACCGCAAAATCTAGATGTTTCTACCCGTCAAGCGACTCGAAAATGGCAATTGAATTAGGAATGAAAGATGAAACACAATTTTAACATATCTAATTTAAGGCTCTTTTCATCAATGACACTTGCAATTTGACCGTTTTCTTAGCACTTATGATCTTGCAAATTCTACAAGTAATTAATTGTCTTTCAATTCTATAAATATTCGACTTTTGTATTCAAGTTCGCTTTTGGCTAATAGTTTGTTTGTCTCAAAGCAATTTCTTTAGTTGGTTCTCAGTGAGAGATTTTTAATGGCAAATATTCTCGAAGTGCATAAATGTGACTTCTAGATCGTCGACCAAGATGGCCATACAACGGCCTCCTATTGTAAGGTTTTTGTTAAAATTAGCAAACGCATAAATATTGAAGCACATTTCGATGAGTTCTTTGAGATGCTATATGCTCGAAGACCAAAAATCGCTTCAGATTTTGTGATGCAAATTGTGGTGGAATAAGGAACGCGTATGCGTTTTCTCACTTTAATTAACAGGAATAAGGAACAATTTACAATTCAGCACATTTTGCAGTTATATTTGAATGACCGCCTTTTGTGTTAGGCAAAAGCATTCGACTGAAACAAAGTGCGTCAACAAGGTGATGTGATGGAACAATTGGAAATGCAAACTAATTGGTCTGTGCCCTTTGGCAACGTCGACCCAACAAATGCAGACTGTTTCTTGGCTTGCAAACAGATGATAACAATTCGAATGAATGCTGAGTTTAATCACTTGTGAAATAAAAATTGGTGGTGAATTCGAAATGAAATGGCTTCCTGATTTTTTAGATCGACTCGATGGCAAGGCTTCTTCTTGAAGCTGTTGCCGACTTTTTCGATCTCAATTTTTCTTCTCCACCCCCACTACCTCCAGACCCTCTCCATTCCACACCATCCCCCTTCCCACAAAGGTTTCGTCGCCTCGACCCTCTCATCGACGGAAAACTTCCCTTGAGTGAAGACTAGGTCAACTAAGAATGCATCTTATGCTTGTCGAATTTTATAGGGCCAGCCTCAATGGTTCGCAGATCGAAACTAACAGACAGGGCTAATACAAATTTGCTATAACGTACGAAAACGAATCCTTATTAGCAGATTTGCACGGCAGCTCCTATCAGCTAAAACACGAATTTTCATATTTTTCGAGCAGAGTGTGCAACCGGTGCAAGATTTTAGTTATAATCGACAACACTGATACGATTATTTTGAATGAAGCTCGAATTTGGATATAATCGTAGTGCACATCATTAGTCGAATAAAAACCCAGAAGGTGAAATACTATATGCGGAATGTATTCGTTGATCAAACTGCTTGTAGAATGGCGCCTTTTGGCGCGCTCACCCGAGAAGCGCTTTTCATACACTGCTAGTTGTTACTGTTTTATCAGCAAATGTTGCACTCGACACACACAGTATCTATTTTTATCACACAATCCTTCCTTGCGATAGCATACGAAATCCATTTCCCTACAATTTTTGACTCACTCCTGCGACATCTGAAAACAAAAAGCCGTGGAGGATTCTTCCCAAGCAGAAAAAGATCAAAAAAAGTAAATTTCGGGTATGAAGCACATCAAATCTAGGGTAGGGAGGAGGTGGAGGATATTACGGGCTAGTGGGAAGTTATGAAAAATAACGGCTAAGAGCGGAACCCGAAACTCTCCAAATAATCACAGATTTTACATGTCCAGGGCTTGGCATGGTATATGACTGACCGATCCATTTGATGATCTACACTTAAAAAAGAAGACTAATGCGAACGTGCTTGCACAACATCGCTTATCACATCAACTCAACCAACTGTACAAACGACCAAAATAATCAAGCGTTTGTGATTAATAAGGTATTGCAATTACAACGTGAAAGACCTTCATCGTAAGCCCTCGTGCCATCATCCCATCATCCATTTACAAATTTTCAGCCGTTTTCAAATGATCATATCTGCTCCGACACTTAGGATACCAAGTAAGCAATATTATCTTTGCGTACATTTCAGACGACTGCGGTGGTCGTCGACCTAAGACTACCGAGCATGCATGTACACACGTATATGTGCGAAGATTAAGAGTGGCATCGTCATAGTGGCAAAAAGTGCAAAAAAACTAAGGTTAGAATGAGCCTGTCATCTTACTTGAGATGTCAGATAAAGAAGTGAGCGATCGAAGGGATAAGCAATAACTAAATACCGCTAAATCAACAGATACGGGAATTTAAGAACATTTACTAACATCATTTCGAAAACGCTTCATTAATTAACCTTTCTTTATGTATGCGACTTTTAAAGGTTAGCCAACAGTCATAAATACTTAGAAGAGCTTACTTACCGTAATAGTGGAAGTAAGTTGTTGTTCACTGGCATTAGTGATAGTCAAATTATTAACCGATTGCAGTATATCAGTAGCGTTCTGAGCGTGGCGCTCAAATATAGTGCCTTCGTCCATCCAACTTAGCGCTTATATTGTGAAGAAGAATGCAGCGGTATGCAGCGATTCCTGCTGTATAGATCTACAAATTATTTGGTCATCTACATCAGCTATGGATTTCGAACGTCGATTAATAGCCCGAATTTACAGTATATTCCTTTCGAAGCTGTAAAATAGCTCAGCTCCGCAACGCAATTTTCTGTTGCAAAAAAAAACTGATGAAAACTGCAGTGAAGAAGGAGTCCCGATAAACTTTGATGAAAATAAACGTAATAGACCTTATATGCGAATTACGGTAGCTTGAAAAGCTATTAGACTATTATGAAAATATGGACTTCGAAATACGCTGAATTGCATTTTAGCACAACTCCTGCAAGTTCGTATCCGGAAGCGGATACTGTGGTGCGATGATTGATGTTGCACTGCAGGCTCTTTTCAGAATTCCATGCCGCAAAGTATCGCCCTTCAGCTCATTTAGTATACGTCGAATCATGGCCAACTATATACTAGAGAAAGCAGACTTGTCATGGCGTAAAGCTCGCGTCTGTCCTCTCTCCCCTTCCCCCTTACATGCATACGGTGGCAGTTCCTTCGAGAAACGAGCTAAAAAATATTTTTGCCGCAAGCATATTCAGCTCCACTCCAACTGCGCACAGAACAGCTCTTGTCGTCTTCACGAAAATCTTTGGCAAAGAAAAAAACCTTGCGCCATGCTTGTAGCTTTAAGTCGCGGGGAATGCAGTACGTCCTTGGTTAGAGATATGCGCATGAAGGCTTTTATTGTGGTAGAAAGCAAAGTGTAGCATTTAATTCCTGCCAGCACTATCGGCAAAGAAAATGTGTAAACCAAATGAATAGTAAAATAAAACTGGTCCATCAGCTAAAGCGGCATCAATTTTTAACACACGCAAAAAACAGTATACAGCATGCTAGTAAAAACAAACAACGGCGCAACTGCTTCCATAGACAAGTAAAAGCTGAACGATTTATGAGTGATCAAATTGTATTTGTGATTTGATCATCTTACTTGACGAACTTTACACGTATTTGTTTGTGTTAATACGATACAGTTGATTTTCCGATCGATGAATGACGATTCTTGTTGCCGCGCAAATATAATACTTGCCATTCGAGTAAAATTAAAAAAAAAACGACTCAAAATTTAAGGTTGGAAACCGGAGCCGAACTACAGAGAGAAATTGCACTTGCTCAACAGGCCAATAGAAGCTGCCATTGAAAAATGCACTTGATCGAACAACAACACACATTAAGTGAGAATCATTTATATAGCTTACTATATTACGTGCCACCAACATTCAAACGCAGTAGAGCGAACTTTACGAAGTATTTGTCTAAACTCTGTATAAGTGATGACGGTCATGTTGTACTGGTAGAACAACGAGTGAGGGTTATGCTCTGTTGAATTAGCACCATACAGTTGAATAAATCACCAATGCCTGAGAGAGCAAATTATCGCGCTAACTGCAGATGATAGGATTTCTTGCGATTTTAGGAAGTAGGTTGCTTGAATGAACAAGGATAGCAATTCGCTAAATAAAAGAAACAAATCAAAGAAAGTGAAAACAACAATAACATTTGAAATTATGTTTTCCTCGAGAACCTGAATGAATGCGTGAAATTAATATGAATATTAGCAAAACAGAACAAATCAACTCTTTCTTCATCGAATTTCACATTTCATTTGGATTCATCATAAATGGGAAGATGCGCATGAACCTTAGATGAACTTAGAGAAATTTGCCTCACATTTGTGAAAAAAGTTCGAGGAAATTATAGTGAGCTAATTTAACAAACTGACTTAATTATAGTAGCATTAGCATAGATTAAATTTCTCAAAAAGATTATACGAATGTCGATTTTGTCATTCATGTTCTTTCATGGACTTTAAATATAATCATTGGAAATCAAAAGAAATGTGAACGACTTGCGTGCACACATAAATCTTATCTCGATTAACTGGCTCATTTGTTAAACTAAAGATCCCGATAATTACAACCTTTAAAATAACACAGAAAGCTATAACGATTTAAGACAAACGCATATCGAACCTTGAACGGCAAACAATTCTTAGATAATGCACGCTTTGTTAAGGCATCACCGCTTCTAGTTATGACGATTAGAGAAAAATGCTCCTAATTCTCAATGATATCATGCATGGTTTGCACTTTGAGAAATGCACTAATCGTTAACGTAACCCTCGCTGACACCTTTTAGCAACAACTCAACCGCATCAAAATTCTCACCTCAAACAATTCATCCGAAAACTGAAACACATTTGAAAAGGGCGAAAATTAACCACGGGCAGTATATGAAGGATTAACTACTAAATGCAATGAAATAAAACATAATAGAATATTCGTACGGGATGCGTAATTAGAGCATATAATATGAGCGCAACTTCTTCTGATATCATGAGTTTATGCTTACACTTTGTTTGCCAGAGCCAATGATGACCTCATCTTGGTTCTATGGATTCATAAACGTGCTCGTTAGCCGTTCAGACTATCCAGAAGTTGCATTTACAGACATCAACAATACGATAGTCACAAACACTGGAAGGATAAGAAATCACCTAATCTAGTTTCTCATATGATCCATCATTTTCGAAAGATCCACTGTCGTTCAATATATCAGAAACTGTTATGCATCTCCCAGCTACTGGCAGTGTATTTTTTACCTCTGTAATTCAGTAAGGCCGTTTGTCCTTTTCATTCGGGAACGCCGTTTACTACTCTGAATAAGTAATGCAGTGCAAAGTGAGCAAACTGTTTGCACATTTTGCACAATGATGAGTAGTTTGTCGAATTTTTTAAGTTGGTGCCCCAAACCTGTAATAGTTAAAGACATCGATCTTATCCGATTGCGACATTATAGAACGGATGCTGATTGAGAATATGCGAATGCAATTAACAGTTCCAACGAAATGATTCATTATAAAACAAAAAATTTTACTTCATTGCGCCACTTATTCTAACTTTAAAACTGCTTTGTTCGGAATGCCTCTGCCCACTTTTTTTGGCGAACTTTCTATAACCGAAAATCATGAAGACTTTGGTAAAACTCCGAAGTGAAGAAGTGCACACAAAGGAAGTCGGGTAGATGTGATTTAAGCTTATTAACTGGAAGAACAGCAACAGCGATTCGACGGCACAACTTACTTTAAAAGACGAATATGCATCACTTTGCTGAAAAATACCATGATTGTTCCACTGTATCACGGAACTCATTTTTGATGCAATTTATGGTATCACAGTATCGTGGAGTGCGCTATAAAATATGCATGTGCGTTTTGGTGCAGCACTATTACACGTATTCGAACTTTGCTGTATTGGTTGCGATATATTCATTGATCTAAGCAAAAATTCTTCCATTTGGAGGAATCAAAATATTTGGAAGTTGCTTTTCTAGAAGCGAAGAAAATTTCTGGATAAGCAACCTGCCAAAATAGTTGTTTGTTTCAATGATTACGATATGCATTTGAACCGGACCTGCAACTTTGCAGGCAGAAAAATATTAGGGTCAGCGAAAGGAGACGAAGATTTTTTTCCGGATAAATTCCTTTTCTTATGGGCATTAAATGAATTGCATCGGGAGTGAATTTCAATTCGAACATGCCACTCGCCAACTCCTCGGCATGCCACTGGAAGCTATTGCGAGAGTTAAAATGCATAAGCCGAGGGTCACTTTGAAATGCATAATAGCAACCACTGAGTTGAGTTTATCATTACATCGTTTTAGTACCACTTGAAACACATGATTTTTGCCGAAGCTAAGGTTTTAGTTGATATGAAGGGTGAGAGAAACGAGCGCACAGGAAGGTCGCCTTGAGGGAAACGAAACGTCCTTTCACGGATGTCCCCCAAGGCATTTCTTAAGTGAAACGCCTTGATGGTAGTCTTTTCACGGATTTCGTTTCTTTAATCAAAAAGCTGCAATGTGTTACGAAAATTTAACGGTGTGATTCATTTGGAGCAGCACGAACATTAATTTCCCTGGCAATAATATCGGATTGCCAACCGAAGTGGTTAGATAGCTGAAACAGTAGACCAAAAACCTGCACGTTCGAAAGGACTCCGTTTGTATGAATAAAACGGACTGGAGACACTGTATGCGTATGATCGAGTTGGTTTACCCAGCTTTTGCTCCACAACTCGATCTTCTTAAGCCTATGTTTGAAAGGATTTACTCAGAAACTAAACATCGAAAGCGAACATCTTGAAAAGTGAGTGAAGATGTTATTTAGTCTTGATGTGGTAGCAATAAAACAGAAGTTATATACGAGAACACCTGCCTAATATGAGGATGAGTTTGGCATTTGCATAAATAGACGAGAAAAAAATGAATCCTTTTTTTTCTGCATCGGTCACATCCGTATTCATATTTGTAGTCATCATAAGGCAATTATGTGAAAGAGTAAATTAAGCGAATCCGTCTGAATCGCATTTTATATTTTCTGTTCCGCTTTTACTAACTGAGCACATAAAAGACGTATGGGGATGACAATTGATAGAGTTTTATATAAAGTTGTATAATTGATGAATGAGACAATCGGTTTGTTTGAAATAGGGAATTGAGAAAATGAACTGATGAAGAAGTGAACAGCTGCGAACAACCACAAACGACAGCGACACAAATGCAACAAATTGCAGCTTCATTTAATCAAATGAAATGCATTAGAAATTTTGACGAAAACGTAGAATATTTGAGAAACATCTGTCGTTTGAATAGAACACATGACTGAAAACAATCAAAATATTCAAGCAGATGCTTTCTTTAAGTACCTTTCAATTCATGTCTCCATCTAATCGAATCGTTGTCAACTCACTGAGAACGTCGATCGTAGATTTTACTTGCAATAAAACGATTATTCCATAGAACAAATACACACTCATTGATAATATGTGTAATGAACGCTTTTAGGCAACGTTACTTAATGAGGCATTAAAAGATAGATAATTTTGAACCGCTGTCATTTTTAAAATTAGACAAACGTGAATAAGAAACTCGACAATCGACTCATTTGTTTGCATGTTTTGCATGCTCAACGTTTCATTGATCTCTACGATTGTCTCTTTAAAGGTAACCCATACAACCCTGTCAACGACTATTGCTTTGATATAGTGATTGCATCATTGGTGTAACATTTTCAGTTCGTTACAAGTACGACTAAGTGTGAAAAAGTGCAATGCGTTGCGCTTCCCTGATGGTAACCAACATATTGGCCGGCTATATTAAATGCATATAAACGATGATATATGTCTCGTGTACATCCGGAAATTGCTGCAAAATTACATACCATACGTTCACAATTTAGCTTAGTCAACTACGCACAACACTCTCAATTAATAATGATTGTCTTCGGCCACCCTATACGCGTGTGCATTGCGTGCAAGACATAAATACAATACAATACAATACAATGGCAGCTGTAATTTCATCGATTCCCGTATCGACACAGCTGACAACCATGCGCACGCATGATTGTTGTGACCAGTTTCGGAATGTCTGGCGGTCAGCCTACCGGCGATCCGTTAAGACATAAATATGGGAAGTAATTCCGTGCATGTTATGATGAGTTGAATCGATTTCAACCTTGCTGGGATATCAACCCGAAGCGATCATTACACGGTACAACATCTCATGACCAACTATCGAACAGACAGAGGTACACATGCATCTACGCACAGAAATGACATCGCAATAATGAATGCGGTTCGCAAATGCAATGGGCAAGTCTTAGCGAAAGAAAACCTATCAACAAGCTGAAAAGTTAAGCTCTTAGAAAGCAGAAGTTTCTTCGTCTAATTAGTTCATCATACATAATGAGGTGATTGCTAAATTGCGCTGATGTGTTTTGCACCCCTCAAAAAAATCTGCAAAACATTCAAAATTTAGCTGCACATAGAGTCTTTTGTATGGTCTTGATGTATGCGTGAACCATATGGTTTGAAAATGCCTGCTTATTTGCAAATACATATATATATATATATATTTCTATACGACAGGTTGAGTTCAGAAGGCAGCTAGAGCGGTGGAACATGTCCAGTAAAATGAATCATTTCGAACATATCAATGAGCCATAAAACGAAAAAAACCTCTTAGGCGTTAAAAGAAGTTTGTATGGATTCTGCTAGAAGAACAGTTCATTAGGCATGAACTTATGCGAACTGCGGAAACAGTTCACAGTTCAAAGAAGGATTCATGACATCATAATTTGTTAACAATTTTTGAAAGAGTCATTAATGCGATCGAATTTCTAGCTCGATCGTTGAGTAGCGAAAAACGAGTCCTAAGCAGAAGATTTATATGAGGGATCATGCGCGACTAGTTCTGAATATTGATCACTGCTGAGGAATTTTTCGAACCAACTGGTTTAGTAGGTGAAAAGGAACAAAGTAGCAACACTATGGCATGCTTTTCGCTTATTTTATATAATCAGGTGAGATCGACCAATTTGCTACAAACAGGATATTAGCTCACATACTAAACAAGCGCTCAACAATGAATTACGTGACAAAAATAATTATTTCAGCGTGCAAATTGAACGACACCTTTACGCTAAAGCATTTGTGATGTTAAAGTAATGTGATCAACACATCTGTAAACGTACTTACTATCAATTTCTCCAGCTGAACAGTGTTGAAGTTGCCTAATGTTCAGTAAGAACAAATGATTTCTTAATTGCTGCTCGAAGCGTAACAGCGCTATTGTCACTTTTATATTTTAAATGAAAGCGTATTGACTTTCGATCTGATGCTAACACAACAGCAACATAGCTTGCTTTCCCAGTTTTGACAAAGTTGAAGGTAACCACATCGATAAATTCTAAAAGCCTTTCATTTATTTGAAAGATCCAGTCACTACGCTTTTGGCGGCTGGTGGCCAAACAAATCGGTCAACTCCCCCCACCCTCCCCTCTGC
>JPKZ01001207.1:192531-248585 GCA_000803305.1 Toxocara canis | reverse complement strand
GATATGACCGGATAAACACTAATGCGATTGTGGATGACCTTCACCTGACGCAGTTTAATCCTGTCCAAAATCCTCAAAATGCACTTCCCATCCAAGTGAGTTCTACCATAAGTTTTCATGACTTTTCAGTAATTAATGAAATCAAATTTCTCGGTAAACTTTAATCCCATCATTGATAACGCTCAATATTAATTACAGCTCAGTGAATGACAGTGTACTGAATTTTTTGGTTGGATACCGCACTTGCATTCCTCTTCCGAAAATGATATAATTCAGACTTGGTACAATACCGTCCGATAGCGCCAACTGCACTACATTAACTATACAGCTCTTTTCGTAAGTCGCATATCAAGCGCCTCATTGTCTCTCTTCGAAATCATCAATTTCGTGCGCACCGCACTCAAAAGCCCGTCCATCCGGGTTAGTACACTCGTTCATCTGAGGTGATGCTGCCCTTACCTTCTGGCAGTCCATTTTCCGTTCTCAATGTGCAGCACCTCGTATTCCGTTTTAAAAGCGCACACCACGATGGACGACTCGTCGACGCTAACGCTTTTTCAGATTTTCAGATAGTGTTGTTTAACTGCCTGCTCATGGTGATGTCCGCCTAGTTATCTCATATCCGGGAGTGCACTTCCAATTGAAAATGTCGTTGCAGCAATAAACCTTAGTGCAACTTCCGCTTCGAATCGTAATCGCACGCCACAAATGGCGTTTTCACGTTTCCCATAATCTTCTCGTTGATCTCTTTGAATAGTCACTCCAAAAGAGAGGAAATGGATGCATGAGAATTTAGTAAAACGAACTACAGTTTGAGCAAGCTGAAAATTTGCGGGACTGATTGAGAAGAGAGGTAGACCCATTAGGCAGAATTTGTAAAACTGAACCATTTCTTTTGTGCAACATCATGACCACATATACCGTCTCTTCGAGCGGCTCTTCAAGCGTTGTTGGTGGTATATGTGTCTTTATCGGCCACTGCCGACAGCAAAGTGCCTTCGATCAGTTATGCATACTCAGCTTCATGTAACCCTTTCAAACTATTTTATATTGAGGAAGCAAAGTCTGTGGAGAAGCTCACTGCAAGTCTATAGCACAATTTGTTGCCACATTAAGAACTGAACCGAAATATCCATCCTTTGTCGATTCTTTCATTTTCATCTCTGTTTGACTCCAAAACAATTGCGCCAAAAATTTTCTGTATTTTGAGGTGATGGGTGTTGGTCTCTGCTCAATTCAATGTAGGCAGTCAAGTAAACCTCTACAAGCAATGATAGCTTTAAAAACTTGGGATATATATTCGTTCAGTTCGCTGAGGAACTTTACAAACGAACCATTTGGGCCGTTTGATGTGTTGAGCTTCTCGTCAGGTTAGTATTTTTTTGAAATGAAAAAGTTCTAATCAGATCACGCGACTAAAAATCTCGATCTTTGGGTTTGATGATAACTGTAGCTTCCTATTGACGCATTGAATCACACCATTCAATGTATTTTAGTTCCACACTTACTTCTTGTCAACTGCAAACGAGAAATCATCAAACTCCGCAAGCAATGAAACAAACGTTCCATCCTGCTGAATTCACTGAACAACAACGACAAGAATCTGACAAATAGGTCGCAAAGTATCCAAGTAAAGCAATGAACTAGGGAATGATAAGATCAGTAAAGTGATATAATAAAGAAAACAAGAAAAGTGCATATTCAACTAATAATAGACAATTCAACAAGCAAGAAGTCGGAATTCTTAAAAAAAAGAAAAACAACGAAATAGTGGAATAGTTCAACAATCAATACGTTAAGCGTGAACAATCGTTGCTTCAAATTTTTGAACGACTAAAGAAGGCAAATCGGTAACGTTATTACATACATAATCAAATAGATGAAGAACATTAACCTACGTATAACATAAAGTTGTTGTGCTACATGCCCTAGCTCAGTTTTCGTTGAATTTGTCTTCACGAGCGGTTGCGATTTTTTTGTTGCTGTATTTTGCAATGCAATTTCATTGCGCTCGGTTGCGTTGCTCGGAGTAGGTTCATCGTTTGCGGTTTCTTCAAACTGAACGACGGCAACACTTGGTGGATTCTGATCCGGATCCATAATTGCCAAATTGTCCTCTTCAGTTTCGCCTGTGAGAAGTCTGAACGAAAATGACACTTGATCAGGGCTTCATCGCTTCATATGAGGTAAGAAAAAGTAATAAAATCAGATGCCAATGTTCCAAGGTTCCTCAATCAGCAAGTAGAAGGCACTAGATTTCAAATAGTTCTCGCGACATGACGGCTTTTCATGGGCATTCACATATAGTTTGAATGATCTATAAGCTCTACGGCTAATTTCATGGATGGCTGAAATAATACCCATGAATGGCTAAATATTTCCAGTGAAATTGGCGAGCCTTTCAAGATAGTCAGTCGCCTATTAATGACAATTTTTTAGGACAGTTCTGAATACTTGTTAGCATCACTATCGAAAAATGTATAACACAGCTACCTCCAAAATGTTTTTCTTTTAGGGTTCTTCTAAGGAAGAGTGAGGTAACATATTATCGTAAGAAATTCGCTTTTTAATTTAGCTTCGAAGTGTAGATTTATTGATTTTCATCACAACTGTGAACATTTTACAACGAACTATCCGATCAAGAAAGAGAACGAGGCCTACTTCTGTGGATCAAATGAGAGTCCTTTTACACTGAACGGGCTCATATGACGAAGACGTTCCGTTATGTTGGTCATCTGCAATTGTTAGTTCTCTTAGCATGGTTGCAATTTTTAAAGCATTTTTTAAAAGTAAATTATCCTGCCTATATATTGAATAAATCGAATGAATCTATTCGATGTTTGATCTACTCTCGATTTTTACCCCTCTCTGACGAATAATCTCAAAATTACCAAATCATGGCTTACGGCAAGGAGGATTGTACAGGGCACAATAAGGTTTCTTTTACTTATTTGATTACCATTTATGCTTTCGAGTCGTTCAAAAGTTTTCAAGCTATTCCCGTAATCTATTATCATTTCCTCGATAATGATTACAACGGCGGATTATATAATTATCTCAAGAATCCATCAGCCATCTTTTTGTTTGATTCAATTACCCGCTGGCAGCGAAAAATCATTTGTTATCTTTTTACAGCTCAATATTGAATAATTAGTGTGCAGTGCAGTTACTGTCCCATCGTGCTGTGCGTTGTCATAATTAGAAAGAGAAAATAACAATTTTAAGATGCCTTGTATTTCGTTGGGGATGAGCCTCAAAGTCTGACGAGCGTTAAAATATATCTTTTAAAATTTACTGTTCGTCTTTTACTTGTGTCTGGAATGGCGATGGACTTAGTAGGTCTTCAATACCGTCATCAGTTTTGTTGCTTAGAAGCAGAGAGATCAGGTTGGTGATCAATGAAATGATAACGTAATAGGCGCAGTACCAATGTTAATCGCATGTGTAATTTTTGCATCATTTTCTTATGCGAATAAGTGGCATGGAAATGATCGAAATGCTTAACGCTGACAAAGAAAAATGCCTTTCTTATAAATTATTCGGATGAAGAAAAATTTGCTATATCGAAAAATTCTAATTGTTTCTTTATCAAAAAAAGAATTCTAATTATCTAACAACTTAAGCAGTAATATTTTATTGGATGAAATCTTCATTTAGCTTCTTCCTTATGAGCAAAAATTTTATCCCTTGCAAGGAAACTCGTGAAAATAATTGAGTTTTCGCAATCGAAGAGAATAATGAATTCATAATTTGCTAACGTCCACTATTTCAGTTGCATTTTTTTGACCCATTCACTTCATGTCGTCGTAAGAAAGTGAAGTGATCAGCTGACAGGTGGTCACACACACACGCAGACGCACACGTGCAAAGCCAAATGGCAGCTTGAAATGAATTTATTACCGACCTGCACTTCGAATTGCACAGGGCAAGAAATTATGCGTTTCGCATTTCAGCCTCACCAGGGGGGAAGGAGCGGTGAAAGGGGAAGTAAGGGTAGATGAGAAGGAGAGGAACGAGAGATGCGCAGAAGGTGGGAGAGGCGGAGTAAAGGCCTAGTAAAAATCAGGAAAACTTAACGTGAGCTGTCCAGATTAATATCATTAATTCGTGTTTATTTGTGAAATCGGAAACAGTTAAAGGACAATTGTAAGGGAGGGAGCGGATGCAGACGACAGCCATCTAAATTTACTCAACAGGTGTTACCATTTACAGTTGATGTCATGGGTGT
This sequence comes from Toxocara canis, assembly GCA_000803305.1. Taxonomy (NCBI): domain Eukaryota; kingdom Metazoa; phylum Nematoda; class Chromadorea; order Rhabditida; family Toxocaridae; genus Toxocara; species Toxocara canis. Next base: position 244,357 of record JPKZ01001207.1, on the reverse strand, counting down.
CTTTTCACATAACAGTGCCCAAAAAAACTCTTGTTTACTTAAAAAAAACGAGAAAGGAGCAGGCTACTTCAGAGGTGTATCCACCTATGAAAAACGGAAGGTTTTTGGATCAACGCCAATTTTGTTGCCTCAGTAAAAAAAAAAAGAAATTCAAATCAATCGAATTCAATTCAACGTTCTACAGAAAGAACACACTTTATATTTTGGCAGTTTTTAGCAAACCAAATAAACTGATAACATTACCAGTTTTCGGCCCATAGCCACACCACTTTAGCGATTCTTTTGATAGCTAAAAATGATAGCACGCTCATGCAATGCTTTCTCATGGAAATTTTTGGGTGGCAATAGGATGGGAACTTTTTCGTTTTGATGCGGAAAAACAAGTTCTTGCACTAGACCGTCTAACTGACGGCACAGTGATTTAATTTCGGCTGGGATTTGATCGCCTGGAAAATGAAAAACACTTTGGCGAAATCTTTTGGCAGTCTAGTTGAAAATGTCATAATTCAACGCCAAACAGAAGCCCTTCTTAGTGGAGTCTCTCGTGCAACAGAGACTGCTTTTTGGGATGCGAATGTCGAGCTCTTTGCAATGAACAATCTCATAGGAAATTAGATTCTTATGCGATTTTACTCGTGGACAAAAAAAATCGACGAGTGAAAAATTCGCCGTTAATTCAGTGCTAAGAAATGAGCTACGCAATATTTTTTGAAAATCATCTCGACTGAACTGTCTTTGAAATGTAAAAGCCGGTATAAATTCCTGTATAAATTTGTTTGTAAACACTTTGATGAATTTGAGCTGAACGTGTAATGCGATATATCAAATACCAATTTTGGGTTTTCTCCAAAAACTAACAGTTCTCTTCTGGTTCCTAAGTCCGACTTTAATGATCGTGATGGCAATTGTGATCGAAGGAATTTTTCAGAAATTTCCTTATAAATTTGTTTGTGAATTCACAAGCACAAAGATATTCACAATTAGTGAGTCTGTGAAAAAATATTCTAAAAAAAACTACACAAAAAACAGCCAATGAATAAGTTGGGGACGTCTAATCGAGAATGCTGTTAAACAGCAGTTGCCAAGCAATAGCTATTGAAGTTTTATAGTTTCTCTTTAAAACGAGCTTCAATGAAAATTTTCACTTCAGCTCTTCAGCGTTTATCAAATTGTTGGAAAGAAAGATATGATTTTTTATTTCTTCCAAAAAAAGAATTGGGGTGTTACTAGAGAAAAGTAGTTTTGCCCGACTTTCTCATTCAAAGATGTTCTGCCGACAGAGGGATGTTATTAAACTGAGCAATCCAAACGGGATGAAGTTGAAGTTCATTAATCTAAAACTCATGTTGAGGAAATCTTCACTAATTAAGGCCGAAGACTGTATATTAATGAAAATGTATGACATAAGAAAAGGACCTGGAAAGGGAATTCAAGATTTTCAGGAAGCGTATTCTCGAGATAATTGATGATGACGTGCACAATAAACACGATAGCCGTGAGCGATAAGTTGAAGCCATATAGCGACACTGAAAATGTCATAGTAAGCTTTACTACTGTCACGCCAAACTATAAAGCTTGTTCATGTCACCCTTTATTTGGTTGAAAGTAACTCATAAAGCGTGGAGGAGATGTGAGTAGGGCGAAGAAAGGAGGAGAGGGGGGTGGTTCCGTGTGGGAGGCATTCACCAGTTGGTGCAGACCTACTAGATTGCATGCGCGAAGTAATGCATGAATGAGAGGCAGATAGTGCACATATGTCTTCTCACTTCAGGAACAATTTTCAGTCTTTTGCTTCTCTGTTTAGTTGGATTTGAGAGCAGCTTTTTTAGCTTTGCTGTGTTTCCTTCGAAGCACCCTCTTTCTTTACCTTCCTTCCTCCTCTCAAATGGATTGGCATAAAAACTGGAATTCATATTTCAAACGTCCATGAACACAGCTTCATAGCAGTAAGGTACGTCATCACCGACATGCTTCAGTCCTATGTAGCTGCTGCTATTTCGAGGTAGCAAATGATGAGGAAACATTTTGTTTTAGAATTCTGTTGCATGAAGCTTTTTTGCTTTACATTGGCGAACGATATTTCGACGGAATGAGGAGAGCTCACGGAAAGTCGCAGCAAAGGAAGGATCTATTTGTTGGGAAGTGTACAACATTACTAAGGTGAGCGCTAGAAAACACGTGCTTAAAAAAGTAGCTTCTTCTGAAAGTGTCTTCCCCTAACCGTTCCGACAAACTCTCTCTCGTACATGAAGCAGTGAGCTTCATGGCCGAAGGGAAGCCTTATCTGAGCAAGCATGTTATCATCGCAACTGTTTTATAATAGGAATATTTCTTGAATTTGCATTGTTTGTTTCTCCCATAAAACTATTTACTTTTCTAAGGTAATTGTTTAATTTTTTACTAAGACTGCCCACTCGTCCAGTATACTCATTCGCATCATTTTCAGAGTAGGTTCTAAGCCGAAAGTATCGAAGAACGGCCAGATCTAATTGGCAATTTCAAGCTTTCAGAACATGCATTTTTCAACATTTCATGTAGGTACTAATTCGTTGGTATAGTGACGGATGGAAAAGTTGTTGAGAAAAAAATGAAAATCTAAAGCACTTTACTTCAGATGTCAAGCGCTTTTGTTACAAGTTCCACACACTGCATCATGAGCGCGGCGACAACAATCAGCTGCAGTACAATTCAGTTGCTCGCAGCTATTATCGTATTTTTCATTTTTAAATTTTATTTTCTCCACGAATGGAAATGTTTCGCTCTTATTTTTTCATAGTTAATTAACTCTTCATCTTATTAGTTATTAGCTCCAAAAATATTTCCACTACCGGTCTGGGGATTTTGCTTCCGAGTTGGTATGAAACAAATGCAACAAATCAAAAACATGTGCACCTAATTAATAAGCTATGCGTTAATTGATTTGACAATGTTGTGTGCCAGTTGTAATGGCAACTATATCACTGATGTTTTTCCACTCTTCGTCTTTTGGAGCAAACACCATATGGAGAGATGAGGGTGGAAGGGAGGGGAGGGGGGAATGGAGGTAGAGGGAGTTGCCTTTAGGATCAAATTGGACATCGCAAGATCGATGCAAATCAAATACCATCAAATAGCCTCCTCCGAGTGGGGATGGCGACACTTAAACAGATTGTTTAAATTTAAAAAAAAAAACAATTTGATCGCTGAAGAGCGATTTTAGTAACGTTTCATTATGCGCTCATGTGCGCTTAGAGTCGATGTCAAAACACGATCTGGCCATAGTGCTTCAATTACGCCGCTTACGAAATTTCATAGATTCATCCACCTCATTTCCACGTTATTTGCGCAATGCTTTCATATAAATTTTAGCATATGCGAAAGTTTTCGCATGAGAACACCCATAATCCATGCAGATGATTTACTGACCATAAACGAAATTCCAAACGTCGAATCGTCAAAATTATCGAAAAAAAATTAACCGATGAATTTACGACTTCCGATTGAACAAAAAATGTAATATTTTTTTCAAAGAAAAAACATGAAAAGGAAATGTGGAATCTTTGACTACGCTAATGATATTGACATGCAGAGATGCCGATTGCGACGACTTTTATTTTTAAATCGAAAATATAGTCAGTTCCACCGATATTTATCAAGCTTCGCATTATCCTTCAAATGAAGCAGTTCACACGATGTATACACGAATCTTTTGAAGCAAACAAAACCCTTACCGATTTTCGGTGTGCCTCCACTTCCTGGTGGCAGTTTCTTTATAAGATCCCAACCGAATAGTCCTTGAAGTAGAATATTGAAAGTGGTCACAGCGATCGCTAGTGACGATGTATCGATCCAGAAAACCGCTAATGTTAGTAAACTCGTCACCAGCTGCAAGAATTCACTTGGTTCCTTCCATACAAGGAAATATTACATAGGAAATTACCTTATGACCTCCAGCAGAAAGTTTCCTTAGCACAAATTTTTGTTCCTTTCAAGCATGTGCCTTCTTTTGGTGAGGGAACGAAATAAGCTCTGAAACTTCAATCATATCTTGCACCTTCAAATAGTTTTTGAGGTAAAGTTGAACAGATTGGAGGCCCTAAACAATCCGAGTGTCAAAAGATGCGGCGAAAGAAAAATATGTGAAAGTAAAGTACCCCAAAGTTATATCTACCTCTTCGGTGTTTTCAAACGAGAAGTGGTGGTTGAATTTCCTAAAACCTAGGTCTTTGGAGCAGAGATCATCGAGATTACTGAGTAGGAAAGAGGAATGAAAGACTAAGGCGGTGTAGAAGAGGGAGGAGGAGGAGGGGAGAAGAGGGGTATTATACGGCTAAGCAAGATCACTTAAGAAAACGACTTGAAGAAAACCACTTCAACTTTTTGAAATCCTGGAATTATTCTAATTTTCTTCTGCTGAAAAATTCAGTTTTCGAGTTCTTTGCGAGCGAAAGATCCCGCGTTGAGAGCCACTCAAGCCACTCATCACTACCCCTCAAATTCGATGAATCTGCATAAGCTGGTTAATGTTGGACGCATTCGCTAGTGCGCCTAATAGATAGATGATAGCTGTAATTTGTCAGTGCAGTGGTGATTGCGACAAGTTTTTCAATCCCGAGAGAACTCCTCATGGAATGAGATTGATCGCGTCATTTATTACAAGCTCATGAATAATGATAACAGCTCAACTAAACTAAGTTGGTTATGCTGCTAGCAAATTGCTTTTCGAACGCGCCATTTAGTCGGCTTTTTTTTCAGCAGCCTTCAATATGGTTCTCAAAAACTTAGCCATTTCGCTTTCTTCGAGACCAAGAAAGAAGAAAACATTAAGTTTTTGCTTGCATCCAAGAGTGTATATTTGATAAATTACATTTTTTCTGGATATCGCGAATGTAGCAATTTTTTAAATTTTTTAAAATAAAGCAAACGTGGAATTTGATGCGCAGTGCTTTCATACACGGACCAGGATTCAGCAGCGTATCGTAATTGTGACCCGTTGTCCATGTTAATCAATATCTTCCCATGTTGATGTGCGCACTGGTTTGTTCATGTTTTGTTTTATGTTAATTTTAATGTAAAAATTCTAATAACTTCTTCCAATATCCAAACGACCCTCTAGAGTGTGACGGAAGGGTTCTGCTGCGAAGGAAAATCGCTTATGGAACCAGTTCTCATGTTACAAATGTACGTATCCTACTGGTTTGAACAGACCCTCGAATAGACAGACCATTTTGACGTGGTCCCAAGAGAGATTACATTTAAAGAAACAGCTCTATTCAAACAATGAGATTTTTTTCGCCGGACTCGGAGCGGAACGTCCGTATAGGATTGTTGAGGGTTCTATCGAAAGCAAAATTCCACCACAATTAAGGAGACTATCCTATTCGATGCTGTTCAAAAGGATGGCTCTTCTCAAAGAGACTCAATTTTTTCTCGAAGTTTCCTGATATAACATCATATCATAGTTGGCTGTTCTCGAAGATGCTCGATTCGAAAGCGGTTCACCCCGAGATGGTTCGACATGATCAAGAGAGCTCAAGCCACTGCGATCCACGGCAACTTACTGTACACACTTAAAAACAATGAAAAACAATGCAAGAAATTGTTACACATGATAGCGCTTTGATAATCGTTTTGGAAATACCATATTTTAATAAAAATAACATGTGTTAAGCTCAATAACTTGTTCAATAAGGAGTCATCGAACTGACACACAAGCGAGACAGTAATTTTCGAGATGAAAATGTCACTTCAGCCTCTTTTTTAAATAAAATTTTCTTTTGATTTATGTGCCTCAAGCAAACATACAACTTTAGATGCAATATGCTTTTTTAAACTTAGCCGCGATAACAATTAAAACAAAAACGCAGCTTTCGCTTTCGTGCAACGAAGTGCATGGTGGTTGTATTTCTACGACCAACACGCTCCATACCAAAACGAAAGCGGAACAAAGTAATCATTTTATTTTTATGAAACGGAGTTTTTCATTCGTTTCTTAAGGCTGTTACTTTTTCGCAAAACTATACGGTTCCGACTCAATTCTTTAAGGTTCGCATATATTGGGCAGTGCCTGTAAGACCCACACTCTTTCGTGTATGGGCGCAGTGATCGTGAAGCAGTGGATGATTTTTCGTTTCGGGTCAAAAAAACTTCACTTTCAAAAAGTCCTCGAAACTTTCGAATTATAGTTAGCAAAAATAAATTCATATAATTCAACGAGACGAAACCTATAACTCTTAGCGGAGGCCAGTTTTTAGAGCGAAATTACTCTCGTACTTACTTTCGTTTAGATCACATTAAGCAAGCTCTCACTTCCTTATTGTCAACGAATCAAGAAAACTTAATGTTATTTTCATAAGATTTTTTTAAATCATGAATACCCTCAAACAGTTTAAGGAGCTTTTGTGGATAAGCGTGGGGAAAAATCCGGACGCGTTATTTTATGGAGCAAACGTTAGGAGCACGAAATTCGACTGTTTTTTTGAGAATAACTCAAATTGCTCGACCGTAATTCACGTGGTCAACTATTTGTAGAAATCGGTATGAAATCATGACCCGCTTATCTGCAGTCTGATATTTTTGATGTCGGAGCACAATATTCGCAAGCATAAACTCCATCTTTTTCGTTTAATGATAATGCAGTTGTCTTAGAAAAGTTCTTCAACATATTAGCTTCTTGGAGTTTGAATTTTAGCACACTCATTAAGGTCGGCTCAGCGAGGGAAATTGCAGTCGAATAATAACTAAAATAGTTTACGAATTTGACTGGTCACTTCGATGTCAGCATTTTCAGTGGAGTAAAGTGGAGAGTTTTCGATGCCATTTCGTTGTTATGTAGTAGTTGCAGAAATACGTTACCAAATAGGACTCGAGATTTGGAGCAAATCGAATATCTGTCTGATGAGATTTCCATCTGTTCCAATAAGGCTACAGGTAGGAGAAGAAATAAAAACAGTAACTGCAATATTGAGGTGAGCTTTCCTTAGTTGACTGTAGGTGAACAAAATAAATGTTTTTTCAGTCAGTTGAATAACTCCGTGCAAATCGCAATAAGACCTAGGAAAAAAAGTATTTCAAGAAAAAGGCGAAAATGCGTTCTGTTAGCCGAATGAACGTCCATCCTCTTGTCGATTTACGGTAACCTACTAAGCAAAATTTTTGATCAAAGCGAGAGGCTTATAATATCTTGCACGCTCCATCGTTGCATGTGCTTCGATCAGCTATGACTGGGAAATTCTAGACGTGCTGTTTCCATAGGATAATTAAAGGGGAATTGCTTGGACAAGTTGAGTATTTAGTAGGTTGAACCTGATGACGATAATCTGCAGATAGCACCTAATGCGCATCGAAATACTGCACTTCCGTGATTAGGAGGTCGAAGATGCCATTTAAGGTGCCTCTTGGAAGCCGAGCTTCTGTCTGCAGATAGCACCTAATGCGCATCGAAATACTGCACTTCCGTGATTAGGAGGTCGAAGATGCCATTTAAGGTGCCTCTTGGAAGCCGAGCTTCTGTTCGGTGGAGAGACTTCTATTTGGAAGGAGTTTTTATTCTATTTCTAAAAAGTTTTTGTATGACTCGTATGAGAATATAGGAGTGCCCATCGATACTTAATTCCTCGTGATAATTTCTTGTGAAAATGACACCCTGTTTCGACGACCGTATTTGCTTTTCATGCCCACAAATGTCGGCAAGGACACCTTTTTGAGGTTAGCGGTAAGCACTTGACAAAATAGATTCAAGATGCTTTCATTCAAGCAATACGCCAATTACCTTGAATTTCATGCATTACAAAAACACTTCGTTAATATCAGTTCGATGCGCATAGTTTGTCCGGCGCGTATGTGCCCTAAGCTAGGAATGCTGTGCAATATAGCGCTTAGCTAATTTTTTTTTTCGAAGTTTCCTCTGACACTATATTCAACATGAGCTGTAGCGTTATTACTGCACAGTATCACTATCGGGAATAGTGCGATGGACAGTGTAACTTTCTAAGTGTATGAATGACGACCAGAAAACCTGTTCGCGTTTTCTAGAAAAGTATTAGAAAGTGATGAAACGAGATTGCAGGTCTGTTGTTGCTCATCTGACAATAGCAACTATTGCTGCTCAAGAAATTGGAAATCTAATGCAGGTGAATTTAACAAAAAGTTCGCCTGATTGCTATCCTTGACAACCTTTTTTAGCAGCCTTAATTGCTCATACTACTTTATTTGTCTTGTGATGCGAATGATGGAACTTTTCTATTTCTCGGATTTTTAAAATAACATCTGGTCCGCAAAGTGTCAAAGCATTCAAACTGTACTCTAAACGAAACTGCATACAATCATAAGACAATTTCACTGGGCCAAGTAGAAGGCGCGCAAAACATCCGGAGTCAATACCTTACTGAGCTTTCTACTGCTGAAGCACATAATTAAAACGATACGCACCAATCTTCTACCTTACAGTTTACTTTGAAGCAGCTATTCCGACTGTATACCATTCCTAACAGCTGGCGCTTAAAATATACTAAGCGTTACTCATCTTCAAATTCAATTTTTAGCGCAAGCCATTTTTAACTTTCCAAATCCACCATTATGCGGCTTGCCATCATGCTCTCTCCCAGCGTAATTTATGTACATGCGCCATCATGTCGTTGTTTGGGTTTAAAACAAATTTAACAAACAAATGAATAAATGAATAAACAAATAGACAAATAAGAAATAAATAAAGAGATAAGCAAACAGATAGGTAAATAAATAAAAACATAAATGAATAAATGAATAAATAAACAAATATGCTTACGCTTGGTAGAATGACCGTGAGGCCAAAATATGGCGCATGCCGTTTGATTTTAATACCGAATTCAATCAGCGACCAAAACCATTCCGGCTAAAAAAAAATACCGTTATTCCTCGAAGAGAAAAGAAAGACTTAAGTAATGAATAAGAGCGCGTAACGAACTGCGACAGTAAAATATTAATCGTTCGTAAGCTTGGCGTTTGAAAAAAAAGCTTTTATTGTTTACAAAGAAGTCGTTGCAGTTTAAGTGAAATATTGCAATCGAAGCTTCCACTTGACGACAAGTGTGTCGATACAGCAAGATGGAAAACGTCAAAAGCGTCAATACGTCCAAAATTTAGCGTATACGAATTCTCAGCTATAAATAAACGCTAGATTTTGATATGATAAGATGCTCATCTCGTCGAATGTGAGAGTAGCTCGAAATTAATTTTAAGACGCTGTTAGAATTCATTGAGTCAACACTACTTTCAGCGGATGCGCTGAGGCAATGTTTTCGTCAAAATTCATGCGGGAAAATTTCAATGCATTTCAACTAACGATTTTTGGATAGCGTAGAGCTGGATCTGAAACGTTGAACGGAGCCACTGAAAAATTTCAATTCACCCATCCTGGCCTATAGAATCGACTGCTCGTTAAGGACATAAAGGGAAGACGGATTAGTTAGAATATCAGCCTGTCATTAACCTTACCAGAACGCTGAAATCTGGAAGCGGAAATGATTAGTTGAGGAACGTGAGACACGTTATGAACCCTGTCCCCGGGAGCTCTCGACTAAAATCTACACGAGAACACAGTCACTTTTTGAGAAATACGAAGCGCTTACTTGTCCGTCAGGAGATTCGTCTTTGCAACCGGTTGGGCCCCAATAGCACTGACGACGCCAAGTATCTCTCACCTCCCAGCCTGCAAAATGCTTTTTGAGGAGTCAGTTATTAGTGAATGGGCTCTCGAATTTCCTGTGCCGAAATGCTTTCAATCCGCTGTATATGGAAATACATTTACCACGTTCACATCGGGTGCCTGTAAAATGTCGACCTATCATGCCTGCCAACCTATAATGCCAATAAATGATAATGTAACATCTTTGAATGAACGACAATATTAACCTATTCTTAGCGTAGTTTCACAGCGAAAAGTTTTTCGTGCAAGGCCGATCGCTTTTTCCACTTCTGCATCGAACAAAGCGTTTCAGCATGTTCGCAAGGTGGACATTTTTTTTTTGCTTTAAGAACCAGTTTCTACTGGTTCTTAAAGCAAAAATTCCTGTTATATTTTTAAGGCGGAATTTGTCGATCTCGCTTTCTGATGTGCTGCGCGGCTATCACTGTGGCTGCAATGCTGTTGGGTGATCGGTATTAACTAGCATAATCGAGGAAGCACTAGACAAGCTTTGAACTGGGATTCAGCTGCTAAGCCAGAAATGATATGCAATACGATCACCTGGAAGAGTCGAATGATTTTGACCGGATTTGATCGATAAAAGCTTAAATGAAAAGAGCTTGTATGATAATGGGTTAATTTTTTAACGCCGCAAATGCATATGAATATTCAACTCAAGGCATCGTTAGCATGCGACGCTTTTGTTGGGCTTCCACCAACAACAGAAACTGATTTCTTTCATACGATGGATGCCGAATATAAATTTATGACTTTGCGCAATAATTACAATATATCAGCATGCCTTTCGTCCTGCTAATTCTTTCTTCAATTAAGTGAGGCGATTGTCTCTCATTTCAGCATAAAGCCGATCAAAAATGTAAGCGTTTATCTAGAAAATGGTGCGGTTTTTTTTTCTGCGAGTGTTTTGATGAGACTTGCTCTTAAGATAACCAGCGCTTTTTTATTCAGATCTTAGACAGGCGTTATTGCCTGGCGTTAAGCGAACTCAACTTCACTCGTTATGCGCTTTCGATGTCCAGTCTCCTTGACAAAACTGCATTGAACAGTTCGATCGTGCACCAAGCTGGCATGCATAGCTTCTAGGCCTTGACTTAGCAGCTATTCGGTTGTTCTTCAAGCAGTGTGATACTGAATTGGAACCAGTCTCTGCCAATTGCAAAAAGTGCTCGCCGCGCAAAGCCTCCTGGCGTACTTTTTTTTTGAAAAATCTCGCCAGCAATCACTAACTCTTCCTAATTTTTTCCTTCATTAGCTCCATTTTTTAAAAAGCGTGGCCTTGTGTGTAAGCTAAATTGTGAATCACTTAACTTCGCCCATTTGTCAATGGATGAGGAATTTCAGTATTACTAGAGCAACCAACACTATTAACTGGAGAAATTTTGAGAGTTTTGTTCGCTGATCAACCGAAAGTTCGCCGAGAGCAAAGACATATTTGCAGTAGTTTGCAGACCGATCACAAAAAATAATACAGCAAAAAGTGATCGTCAAATGAGCATTTATGGCGATTTGGTCATACTGTTTCCTAACACTTTTCGTGTTAATTTGTTTTTTAGCTGTGTTTGTAGCGAAACGATATTTAATTGACAGCTTTGAAGCGCGAACCGATTTTAGCGACAGGTTACTAACAGCGCGTTTTTTGGAACTACGTAGTAAAACTATAATAACAATAATAATAAGAAATCATAAATATTAAACAATGGTTGTAACAATAATAAAAGACAATAGATAATACTAATAGCAATAATAATAACAAAAGTTGTAATAATAATAACAGCAACATCTATGCGTAGATATCTATGTGTGCGCGCGTATTATAGTTTTAATTAGAAAACATTATAAACAGAAACTATGGAATGGCATAGGCCTTATCTCTAGGATAGGTGCAGCGTTTCTTGATAGATCTAATTGTCGTTCTTGCCGACAGTTGCTCACAGATGTTATTCTCAAGATATAGAAATTAACGCATTCCAGCCGAACCGCCGTAAGTATGGAAAGAACAAGCTACACTTCTCATTTTGATTGCTAAGATGCTATGATATCCTCGCAGAAACACAGCTCAGTTTCCCAGTTTATAAATTCTCCCTCATTTTATCGATATGATCAGAATTGGTCAGAGCGAATGTCTGTGTTCTTTGCGCTATTCTCTGAACTGTTTACTGAGGAGCTACTAAGAGGGAATATCGTGGTCCTTTGAGGGTGCCTTCTGGCACTTTTTCTCCTTTTGAGCTTGGCAATACCGATCGGTTTTTTGACGGACAAGCCGAGCAACTTCGCAACGTGGCAGTGGATTCAGGATACGAAAATTGATTAGATTGAAATTCCGATCATAGTGGTAATCGCCAAAAATATCTCCTAAAAGAACCAAGTGTAGGTTTTCCAAAAACATATGTAATGGTATATGTACCACAATCTGTATATTGCACATAATTAAACACAGTGTGTGGCAAGTAACCGTTTGAAGCAGCTAGACCAATTTCGAGGTTCATTTCTTCGCTTGCAATAGGCGAAAGCTGCTGGTTTTCTTGTCTTCCATGGCTTTCAAGTTTTTGTTTCTTTCGCATATAAATCGAAAACTGAAGGCGTAGATTGGAAGACTGTGTTCATGCTGTGAAGCTGCATTATAAGTATGGATGAAAAGCTCAAGTAAAGAGAGGGGGACCAGAAATATCAAACAGCTATTCAGCAGAAATGAATTCAACAACCTTGTAAGCGGTTTCGAGGCGATGACCTGTTCATGAGTCTGCTCACAGTGGTGTGCATCCGAGATGTGAATATAGGGATGGAAAGAGAAGAATCTTGGAAACTGTCGAGAAGAGTCTCGAAAAATCCATCAGAAGCTTGTCACCAAACTTACGAAAAGGGAAAGGCTGGTACGGTTGTACTACCCTTATGGGTCCAAGTGTGAAACAGTATGTTAGATTTTTCATGGATTTATGCTTTTCAGAGTAGAAATCAGGCAAATTTGTAATCGAAAACCCGAAATTGCGCATTGATCTGTTCGGTCACTTTTCACCTATGCTAGTGAAACTAAATGCAGTCCTACCAGGTATTCGTTAACTTTTACGATCAAACTCCTTACCCCTCACAATGTTCTTTGTTGATTGGGATTCAAAAATTTTTTAAAATTGTTTGTGCGAATATTTGTTATGTCGTAGCTGTGAGTTAATGATCACATTACTCGCCTGTTGAATTCACACATGACACATGACACACATCCTGATCGCATTTTTCATTTTCGTTTTTTGACTTTTTTTTTCATTACAAATAACGAATAGAACAATTGCGCTGATCGAAACGCGCATTTCGCTCGTTGAAGCGTAGAGGTCGGTGTTTATTTGAATCAAAGAATATTGTCAGCGTTTCGCCAATGTGCTATGCAGATAATAGTGCGAGTCGATTTTGCTTGAATGCCACCTCTCACATCGTTCGACGTTATTTCCTTTCAGTCTAATTTTATGAATCATTCAACCTAACTCATTTATGCCGATTAACGCAAGAGCAATCCGCTCGTTATAGCACCATTATTTTCCACTAAAATTCTTCTCAATTGCAATTGCGTTTCACTCCGATGAATGCATTCATTACTTGTACCTTTTCAGTGAGTTCAAATCCTCAGCTCATGCAGTATTTGTGAAATTTTGCATTCGGATTTTTTTTTTGTTACGAATCCGTTCATAGTTCATAATGAAAGATAAATATATTGAGCTCTTCGACCCGCATGTCTAAACGTCTAAAAGGTTTCCTTATTGTGCTCATCAGATTTCCCCGAAATTTTTTGCTCGACAAGCACGGCAGCAATTTCCGATAGAAATATCTGCTAAATTTATTGCACTAACCATAACGTTGGATATCTCCATTCGTAATTATGACTGTTCCTCTTTGTATCATCTTTGTACTGCCGTAAAGGCAATCCTTGCTTATCCTGTTCCTCTTTGTATCATCTTTGTACTGCCGTAAAGGCAATCCTTGCTTATCCTGTTCCTCTTTGTATCATCTTTGTACTGCCGTAAAGGCAATCCTTGCTTATCCTGTTCCTCTTTGTATCATCTTTGTACTGCCGTAAAGGCAATCCTTGCCTATCGACTAAACGAAAGATTCGATTCGATTCGATTTTTTTTCTTCCAAAATTGACAATAGTTTTTCCCATATTGAAGCTAAAGTGAAAACGGCGGCACTGCTAACTTGTCATATGAGAACAACCATAGAAAAGCTCTTTAGTCGGGGTGCTTGCACAATGGCCCTAACGCAACCGTGCGATGGAATCTCAACCTAAACGTAGAGACTGCCGCCTTACACCTTCTCCTGTTCGCTGACACAACTGGTCATTCCATACCTTCCCAGCAATGATACCATCGAATTTCCCATACCGTATTTTGTTAAACGTGAACTTATTTGAGGGTGCGCTGCTTACAATGGCACAAATGAGGCAAATGAAACAAAGCAGCTTCCTTTGCTTTATTTTGTTCCTTTGCTTTTGTTTGTTCGCTTGTGCTCGTTCGTGGTGCTTTCTTGATTTATTTATATTTCAAAAATATCCGGGAATTTTGAAGCGAAAAAAGCGATGTCATTTTAAAAAAAGGCATTCAAGTGAAGCGCTCGTTTTCGTCAAGGCTATTGACGCTTTGGAGCTCAAGCTGTTACCGCTTGCGGAACACGATTAGGCTCAAGTGGGCGGGCTCTGTAGACTAGTTAGCTTCTCTTGGTTGGCTCATTTAGTGGACCACTCTCACGAACATCTCGCACTAAGTTTGCGGTCTCTTGCTTCAGGTGTTCCACATTTCATATTCACTTGACCAGTGGCTCGACAACATCGCACAGTTCAAGCTTCTCTTTCCTCATGTGTTCAATTGCAAACGCGCTTGTTGCATTTATCTGTTGCATTGTTTTCGTAAGCGCTGGAACGCTCCCACTAGTGCAGCAACAAACTGCACCCGATGAGGCAAGATTCCTTCACAGGTAAGTATTATTTGAAGGCCTCATTAAGGTTTTTTTACCATTTTTTACGGTGCAAAGCTGAGATGAAAGATCAGGGAAACGTAAGTGGAAGAAGGTAGCCGAAAATTCAGATGTCATATAGGATGACAAAATTATGAGAGCAAACGACCGAGGACAGGAAGACTATTCGCTGTCCAGATGCTTCCAGTGTATCAGCTAAGTTAATGAAATCTCGGTGTCTTTCGATGAAATCTTCAGTGAGACATGCATGCAATAGAGAATTAAGCATTCGCATTTCCTATATGCTCAGATAGTCGCAATAGGAGTTATCTCAAGTGCAAAGCGTGGAGAGCGGAACGAAAAGATGACGGAAGTAGTGGCTGCACATTTTGAAGGTGTTTTCGGACCCGTTGACCGACAAAGTTAGAAAGTAATTGCCGAAAAGTACTAAGGATGCACTTCCGCTTGCATTCGGAACAAGCTTTTAAAAGCATAAAATTAAATGCATTTTATTTTGATGGTATGCAAAGGGAACGGTCGTTTGCAAGAAATGGTGATCACAACATGTTTTTCAGTCCCGTGCACTTGAAAATTTCCGGCTTTCATGCTTTCCTAGCAGCTGTTTCATTAGTGGTTATAACTGCGAATTACTGTCTCTACAACATGAACGAATTGTTGGTTTCGAGTGTTAATATCGAAGGTGGTAGGATTGTTTTCTCTTCAAACGTGCCATGAAAATGGCGTGCATGAACAAACAATGATATGCTTGAAAATTTCTTTCCCTTTAAAACCTACAATGATATAATGCCTTGTTCATTTAACTAGCGGCTGACTACGTCCTATTTCTTTTGCTGAATTACCACAACAACGATCATCTTCGGGTTCGCAAAGAGACTTATCCAGCACTACTAAGAAATTTTTCTTCCTTTCTGTAGAAAAAAACATCCACAGGCCTGGCGAGTTTTTTTCCCATCTACTTGAGAGTTTTGACCAGAAAAAGCGAAAACAAAGCGAAAGAGCTCGTAAAATTCTTGTAACATTTTCCGTAAATAATAGAATCGGAAAAGTGAAAGTCACTCTGACTTATATCGCTAAAAAATTTGGAACACGCGGAAACCAAATCCTAGATGTAAATCACATCTACCGCATGATACTACGCCACGTTCCCGGTGCTCAAATTTTCTCCAGCAGCACAACTTCGACTGCACCTCAGTTGCACGATGGAAGACGTATTACTTGCATATGCAACGATCGAACTCCCAAAAACTTATCAGGTCTATGCCTGGAGAACTTCTCGTGTAGTTCTTTAAGTATCTGGTTCATCGAGTTGCCGGCTATGAGTTGCCCAAAATACCTCCCATATCCGCAACTGCTCATCAGCTGCTTGTCGTTGTGTTACGCGCGCTTCTAAAGGACTTCATGCATCAACAAATCCCTTCTGCTTATGCTTATTTCGTCCCGAATGTTCTGGTAAAAGAGCTGACGAAATTATTTGAGACTAGCATATTTAACACTACGTTTACTCTCGTCCATAAGTTCGTAAGAGAGGACGGATTGCCTAGCGAGCGTAAAAATCGGTCATCTTGTTATAATAGATGGCATGCTCACAGCATACCAAACATTTAGAGAAAGCCTTCTTTTAGTTAGTCGCTCCTTAAAATGAAAGAAAGCAGCTTACGAAGGCTAAGAATTTTTTTTGCGTACGTTAGCATTGTTAGCAACCTCATTAAGTGCAACTTCCTGATTAAGGAGCTAATGAATGCTACAAGTAATTCGTTTTTAAGAAATCGTTTAAAGAGTCCATTTCACGACTATCACATCACACGACAGATTACGTCAGGAAAAGGTTTCGCAGCGCGAACATGGCAAATCTCGCTATGTGGCCACCGATAGACGAAATTTACTGTAAGCTTACATCATAGATATTGTCAGGTAAAAAGAACTTTTTTCAAGTTTAGTTGCAAATCAAATGACTAATGGTCGTATAAGGTGAAGAGGTGCTGAAAACGTATAAATACTCTTTGAATTTTTTTAAACAAACTTTATACGTACTTGAACAAATTTCTTATCGAAATTGAACACCATCCTTAGCATATTTCTGGATCAGATTCCACTATAATTAAATTATTCAATACTATCATGTTAACTGCATTTTTTCTGGCAAAATGTATAAAAATTGCTCTTATGAATTTTTATCGGTTTGCCTCGATCGATCAGCCTTTATTTTCGTACAGCCGATGTACTCGCCTTAAGACTCGACTTCTCGCCAAAACACTGTCCTCTTCGTTGGCAATCGTAAGGTTCCTCTCTCTATATGAAGATTTCGAGTCGTTTTCATGTTTTGTTTGCCATTTAAAAATTATTCTGTCTATCATACAAAAGTTTTGAAGAACGACCACCTTTAATATCTTGTTCGCGTCTAAATGCTTTCCCACAGATAAATGACTTTGGAAAACGCCAACTTTTGCTAAATTTCACTTATTAGCCGATTCGACTGATTACGAAGCCCTTATATCATTAACCCACTTTTAACTTGTCATCGTTTCATTCAGCGACCCTCACTGGCCAGATCTCTGCTACTGGTTTTTCTCACAAAAATTATTTTTGTATCCGTCTTGATGCAGCGAAATCGCATTGCGCGTTCGAATATTATCTGTTTTTTGTGCGTGGGTGTATGTGTGTGTTTGTGTTTGTATGTATGTTTGTGCGTGCGTGTGTGTGTGTGCGGATATATACTGACAAAAATATCAATCTACTTGTCCATTCCATATTTTCAACTCAAGAATCAGAAAACCTCATGTGGAAAAACTGGAAAGGCATTATAGGACGAGAATTTACAAAACAAATTTTCGGTGTCATCGATGATATATGGCGCTCAGATAACAATTCTGACAGAGAAAGCAGTACATAAAAGAAAAACACTCTTCTTTAGTTTCAACAAGAGAAAGTTCGATTGTACTGTCGGTAAGCTTCAGTAAGCTTCGGTTTAACTGTGTGAAGTATGATGCAGAGAAAACGAAAAACAATATATCAGGATAGCTTCAAAACTGAGTGCGCAATCGAACATTTCAACGATGAAGGATGGTGCTTGAAATAAAGCAAAGCAAATTCTCATCCCATCCATTCTCAGTACTAGCGATCATGGATAGATAAAACTTACGGAATGCTTCTATAGTTTGCCGAACTGAATGATTGTTTTATAAATTTGGCCGTCCAATCATGTTTACTGTGCCGTCAAATTTTCACGCGTTTCAGCACCAAAAAATTAATCCGTCTTCATTTTCGTTCAGCTAAAATTTCCCGAAAGTCGGTCGCTCGGTCTGTCCTCTCTTGATGATTCTTGTTTGCTCTCTATCGTTTTTTTCTAGAGATGCTGCTAACCATTCAAATGTTTGCATTTAATTTATTTACATTGCAATATGGTTCGATCATTTTACGTGACCGGAAACGAAGCAAGATTAATTGCTCATCGCTTAAAGACAACGTTTTCTTAAATTACTTACTTTTTCATCATGGTAAACAGCAGCAGAAATGACGAGCGACAGCAAAGTTATTGCTGTTATTTAAGATGAGAGTTGTTATTTAATGACTTTTTCTGATCACTTGCGAAACGAACTTCCCAATAATCCCCTTGTACTGAAACAAATTAACGATTCGCTATGCTAGTGCCTACAGTTGCTAAGACGTCAAGATTACGCTTACGAAAGGCGCATAAACTACAGAAGAATCTCAGAAGACACCCAACTGAGCATGTAAAGGCAAACTCAATGTGAAAGTGTTTTGGACATTTTTCCAACGGTGATCGCTTCAGTATCACATCTTTGTGGTGCAAAATGAAAACGTTAAGAAAATCTGCCGAAACAAGACCAATGATCATATCTAAGTTATATATTCAATCGATTCAACATTCAATCGAAAGTTATATACGCGTCATTTTGAAGATTAATGACGATAACCAACCAAAAAGTTAAGATAGGTAAACATATCATTGAATGTACATATGGAATTCACTGGTATCGTTAGAGAACTTTCGGAAGTGAGCGAAAAGAACGCAAAGGAACTCTGGCATTTAATAGGATGCAATTTCTGAAGCCGAACCATTCTAGCATAACTTCCGACTTCCTTGCATCAACGGTTTTCACCTAGTACTATTTTCTGCAATTGAGTGGCGAATTTTCTTCATTTTACGCAACCCTTTGACATTCTAGTATTCAGGATCTTTTTATCGCTTTAAAAGTAAGAGAACTACGTCTACGAAGATAAAGTTCAAATTAGCACATCACATCGAGAGGGGCGAAAAATATAGAGGAAAACACAGCTAATTTTCGACCCGTAAAAACGCTCATAAATATTTATAGCTGTCATCTTTGCATAATGCTCTTTTCTTATTGAGAATGTCATAAAATAGCCGTTTTTGACGAAATTACTCTAAAATCTCTTTTATCTCTTTTGACACTCAAAATGAAGCTTATTGTTGGGCGTCGAATGGGAGATTTATGTTCATGACATGGATATAAGAAATCAAAGAGGCTTTAGGAATGCAGCCTAATCACCTAACAGATACTGATAACATTCATTATATTGTTAAAACAGGAATTATGAATTTCTATTCGCGTAATTATAGTGCGCTCTTCATGATATCGGCAAGAACTGAATGAGGAAATACCAGTGAATACCGTAGCTGGTTATGGTATGTTCCAAATTTTGCCTTACTGTATGTCTATATGCCTGAGTGATCTGTTTCACAAGTTATTGTAATTTGCAAGAAGAGCTAAAAAGCGAAACAACCACATATTTCTCAGATTCCAACAATTTCCTATTCGTATCAAATGTGAGCTACACAAACGTTTTTTCGCGCTACAAAACTAGAATCTCGAGAAATGCCAATTGGCCCCACGGAATTTTCAGATATCTATTAACGTCACCTGTCTTGCTTCTTATTGGCGATTCCACTGAAAATCTGCAAATGCATCTTGACGCAGAAGTAAGCCAAGCGATACTGTCATCTTGCCTCCTTCCTTATATGTGGCAGAAAGGTGTGCATATGTTGTAACAGTGATGCACTGGCAACGAAGAAGCGCAAATTCTTCGGCCAAATAAAGGGCACATCGGCAATGAAGTTTACGGTTAGTGAAAGTTTAGGGTTAGAGAGTTTTAGAGCTAGTTTGGAAAGTCCTCGCATACAGAGAGTCAATTACTGCCTGTCGACTCATCGCATGCAGAAGGCCGCTGATTCCTTGGCGATCCATCACATGCGCAGATCCTCTGCTGCTACTGAATTGTGCCTTGCAGGCTGCGACGGCTCTTTATTTCTTTCAGAAAATGTGTGTGAAAGCATAGAAGGAGATGAGGAAAGATTTCATCCCACCTTGCCAGAGTATGGTAACAATTCCTGAATTTTCGAGTATGCCAACGCTCCATGCAATTTTGAGAAAATTCTAGCTTCAGCTATCGCCGCATTGCCTTTTGCATCTTGCTTTGCCTTAGAAGATGCCGTTCTCCATTACTCGGGGTGTGGGGGGCTCGGGGTTTATGCCGCACGAAACTATACCACTCCCTCTCCTTAAAAGGAACTGCTCCTTTGCAGTGCAATAATAATGTTCGATGAACACATATTGGGTTATATTTGTGGACCAGCTGTTTCATCGTATGATCGTAATTCCTATGCCAAAAAATTTTCAGTGCAGCCTTCGATATTTTGGCTTCATGAAGGCTCTAAATGCATAAAGGACCAACGGAAAACATTATTGGTGAAAACAAACGCCTTAGTAATTAACAGTGAGAGGAACAATTATTCCTGTACTAGCGGAAAAAACCGCAAGCAAAGAAAATGTCAACATTTAACGTCAAGATCTTGAGACAAGAGATCAAGCAAGATAGGGAATGCTGCCTATACAAACTTTCTGGTTATCTATCGTTGCGAGTCTGGCAAAGAAATATCCTCGCCATGTTCTCTGCACTTCAATAAAATGTGTTTCAGCGTATGAGCAATTTACATGAAAGGTGTTGTATGTATATTTCTCGTGTTTCAGCAGCCTACTAAATCGTTCAGGTAGTTAATCTTTAGTCTATTAGGTTATCGGAAGCAAAAAAACGTGGCAGAGACGACCCAGTGACCCATCATGGTTACGAATTTACTATTTGTCCTCGAGAGATGAGATTGTGCTGCAATGGAAAACTTTTACGCCGCTTAACATGTTCCGTGGAACAGTTGTAAAAACATGCAATACGGAGTCGAGGACGGTTGAAGAACTTTGAAATAAACGGCTCAAGATCTCCTCCGCTCCTCCCCGTTTCTTTTCCCACTCCTCAACGGAATTACAAAGCCTGTTCTTATCAGCTATTTACATCAGTTTTACGCCTATTGACATTGTTGCTAGTGGCGACTCATTAATTTGCAACCATCCAATCCCAACGAGAAACTCAATACCTTTTCTATGCAACATTCTCTTGCGAAGAATCGATTTTGTCTATGCAAGACGGCGCTTTGTGCAATCGCTGAGGATTATGACATTCGGATGAAAAACTTCACTTTTGGTTGGACTTAGGGCAAAACGAGGTCGACATTGTCAGCAGCCTATTACTCTAGAGGATTCAATTCAATCTCTTTCTCTCTCATTCGGCAGTATTCTATCTTAAATAAAAAAAGTTTTACATTAGAATTGTCAAAATTTTCAGATTAAACGTTCACTGCTATAAGTAATGCGATGGTCGTTTTAATTCGTAAATGTACATCAAAAACATCGTAAATAAGCGTTAACGCTTTCACACCTTTGATGTGTTGTGTAGGGGGACGAAGATAGAGTAGGGCAACAGGAAACGATATATCGTAGAAGGTTTCCATTTAGCAGACTGAACTAATGGCTTCTTTCAAAGACAGCTCTGTGCAAATACATTGGATTATTTTTATTATTATTTTTTCATTATTCCACTGAAGTAATAACTTTATGCTGCGCTTATGCGCGGCAACATATTAGCGCAACAGAGTTAGCAATAAAGAAGACAATGAGTTCTCGAAGCAGCCGTTAACGCAAACTGTTGAGTAATGCAAAAACCATATGTAATGCAAAAACTTATCATATGCAAATTTTTCGTAAAAATCACTCGTACTCACATTCGCACATATACGATGCTCCCAAAGGGAATTCGTGATTGCTATATCGAAGAATTTTGTTCCCATTGGAAGCAGCTAATATCCATGCATCCATTTAGTAAATTACTCGCCGTTCATGTTTCTCATGAACGGGCAATCGCTGTTGCGCTGTTGCACGTTTGCACGCAATACTTTTGCTGGCCATTTATCTCTTGGAAATTTGCAACATTTCTCTAGCCACATAAACTCGCTTCCATTTCAATTAGAAGCTTCGTTTGGGGCGCATGATTTGGTTGATGTAATCACTATTTATTGCCCTAATAATAAAGACCATCCGTAAATGAACGGGCTGATATGACTGGGTAAAGCTCATTGGGGAGATTGGCAGAGCTGTTGGGATTCCAGAGTTGCTGGTAGCTCCTCGGATTAATGAACAAATAGGTTCAGCTGTGCGACTTTCCACCTTACCAGCCTTGTGGAACACTCTGCTTGGTTAGATAACAGACAAAGCTAGTTAACACAGCAGTTTAAAAATAATTACAACCAGCATTTGCTCTTCTCTTACCTAGACAGAATTCATTCCCACTCGACAACAGAATCTCTCCGATAGACTTACTTTCCTTCACTTCTATATCCCCTCCTCCCCTCTCCTTTTCTTGTCAAGACATTGCACAAGTCCTCCCATCCCCCTTCTTCACCTCCTGCAACTCAGCCTCCCAAAAAAATTTGACCCTTTCCGAGCACACGACTTCAGGAAGAAAAATCTGCTCTCCCTCGAATTTGCTCCTCCCCTTCTTTGTAATTTCGATCTTTTGCACCTTTTCCTCTTTCAAAAATTTTCGCACATAGAACAAGTCAAACTGCGGACTCGTTTTGCATGAGACAATGAAAATACGGAAATCTTGGCACGTTTTTTAGCTTGAAAAATAGTGTGCCCATTTTCTTTAATGAAATTGAAGGATTTGGAGAAGAGGAAGAGGTTCTTGGCTGGGAATTCTGAAAGTTAAAAACTTGCTTTCAGTCTTTGCGAACATCGTATTCGCTTCTCCAAAATTTGTGCTTGCAAGCCAATCAAGCTGTTTATATGGTAGGTATAATTCCGCCATCACAATTATAATCTTCGACAAAAGCTGCCAGCACGGATGCGTAGATGTCACAAAATGTGCGTTGAAAGATTTAACATATCGACAACAGCATACGCAACCGGTCAAATCGTTCAAACAAAATAACAATTCGGGGTTTTGAGATGGGAAAATTGAAACTGCTTTCGAAATTCTGCCATAGTACCACTCTAGGAAAAAGGCATTTTTCCTAGAAAAAAATAAAAGAGTAGTAAGAGGAATTTGAAGAGAACGATGGCTGCCATGGAACGAAAACAACACCTACTGCGCTGTTCATTTGATGCACAAAAAGTTGCAGGCACAAAATTTGATGCTTAGAATTTCTGCTAACACTATCGCAGTCTCTAGTCATCCCGTGCAAAGATCAGATCGTACATCATACCGTAACAAAAGCTAAGCTTCGATGGCTTAGCGCGCCCAAAGACGATAAAATATAAAGATATTTTAATGTCTATGCAAAATCGACAACTGTTGTGATCGAAAAATCTGGACTTATTAAACCGTTGAAGGGCAATGCGGCGAGTTGTAAAACAAGTTTGTAATTGGAACAAGACTCTCTGTTTAAAAACTGGACTAGTTTCATCAGTCGTCAAGGTGATATAGTTCAAAGTGAGCGAGCAGGTATGTGCGACAGCATTACTTCTCTTAATTATGCGACTATTGGATATTCTAGCAGCATGCAGAATTCGATTTTCATCAAAAGTGTCAAACAATGCAGCTAATGATTTTCGTTAGCGTAAGGAACAAGTATGGCCAAATGTGAGGGTATCTATGAGAAAAAAAAACGATGAACAAAAGTAAGCAAGCAGTTTCTGAGAATTCGGCAATAGCCAATGAACAATGTTTCCTGTATCTAGCTCCGTGTTAAGTAACCATCCCAAATGCATACATATTAAAAATAATAACTAGTTGAAAAAATAGAGCATCTCTTAAGTGGCCTTCGAAAAAAAAAAACTGAGCTCTAGACTCCGCTTAACTCTTGTGAAGCCACAGCAAAGGGCAGTCTGAAACGGTCTCTTTGACAGAGTCATCTCAACTTATGTGATTTAAAAAACAGCAAAAAAAAACAGCGGAAGGGGAAAAAAGAACTATACCGAATTCGCGTATCGAGTTTAAAAATCGAAAGTTCAATCAATAGTGAACAAATTCCGAAAGAAATAAAAACGAGTAAATAAAATCAACTAAGTGAATAAAATCCGGAAGAAAATCTGCTTGTTAGATTTTCATGCAAAAAAAAAATAAAAACGAAGTGAGCATGAAATTTTGAATTGTTTTCCAAAAAGCGCCGAATTAATCGCAGCTGTTTTTGAAATATGTCGCCTAATGTGTGTATCATCTTTCCGCTTTGTGAAGTTTCACGCTTTGAAACCTTTATGAAGGACTTCTGAAAGTATTGATTTCTTCTGAATAATTACTGTGCATAATAAATGGAATGTCACATTTTCTGCCCATCTACTCATCAGCTTTAATGTTTCGTTTATGATGAGGCCAATCGACAAGTGTTTCGACTTTTCCACAGCAAATATACAGCCGCATAGTAAAAACGACCATAAACTTTTTTGTTATCAGCAAAGCGACTCGCATGGAAAATGAAGTTTGACGCATAAATTTGTTATAACCGATTTAAGTAAAATCGATGCTGATCCCCCTTTCATATAAGACAGCTCCTGGTACAGCGTTAGATACGCATATATCACAAACAAATGATTTTCAAGACTTTCAGAAGCATTTCGTAAAGTGTGAATGGTGATCAGCACATTGCAGCGCAATATTCAAAAAATCATCAAGTGCTGTTATCGCCCGGAAAGTGATGAATGTGCGAGAGCTGGCACTTTATTCGATGTTTAAGCACCTTGAATGTCATACAGATGGCGTGTTTGTTATATTTTGCCCTACATCCATCTGTTACGAAATTCATCATGCACGGCAGTTATTCTCATAATGGCGCCAAGTATCGAAACGTCAGAAAAATGACCCATCTTTGCGCAGTCCATTTTTGCCTGCGGCTACAATACCACATAAGCTTATCTCTCTGATATTTCTTCCACGGAGGGATGCTTTAGTACTTTAGCATTTAGCGTTTTAAAATTGTTATTTTCAGCCATCTATTGCGGCCGAAAAAATGGTACGACTGGAATGATGAAGATTTACGACTAAATAAGAAATGGCAAGTTGTTTTGGAGTTTTACTTTTTAACATATAGAGTGGGCGTTGAAAGCACTGGTCATAACAATCGCCTTCGTTATCGTAACGGGTTCCGCTGTTATATGCATGAGGTGAAAATCTGTGTTAGGAAAATGGACTTCTTTATTGTTTGATGAGGATCGACATCGAATGGTAATAAAACATGATTCTTTTCGATAAGTTTTTTTGAGTCCATTTCATTTGCGTTAATAACATTTCGATAAATTCACAATTATCGAAGTGAATTATTAGATATGATGATAAGCACATTGCAGCGGAATAATGAAAAGATTCTGATCATGATATGACTTTATAGTACCAGAATTGACGGGGTACTTTTAAGTAAAATATTCGACCTGAAGGTTACTTTGCGGGACGCGTTTGGAAATGCGCATCTTATATGATCTGGGTTTAAAATCATAGCCGAATATAAGTGATCAACAAGCGAATGATGTTTTATGTGCAGTCGCCGGTAAAAGCTTTTCTTCAAATAGCTTTCTCTGAAAACCCAAACAACCGCTTTAAAAAGTCTCTTTTCATAAGGCTTGTGAACCAGTGCATACTAGGCTACCGACAAACAAATTACCCAACCGAGAGAGCTGGTTGTTTTTTGTTGTGAAAATACTGGAAATGTTGATACCGAGAGATGTATGTGGTAATGGCGCTTAACCAACGAGGGCTGTAGCTATGAGAACTTTCTTCATGGAAAACGTAAAAGTGAATAAAGATTTTTGCTCACGAAGTATTCTCTCTACAAGATGCCCAATCCTTGTTAGGCTGAAATTTGGGGAATTTCTGTGAGCGTATTTGTATCAAGACTGCCACATGTGTTTATGTGAGCGATCACTAAAAGGAAGGAAACAAAAATACAAAAGGAAATCTTTTGGAGCCAATACTAAAGGGGTGCTTTCAAATAGAAACGTTATGCCGTTCCGTTTAAGATTTTTTTTTCGTCGGAAGCAGCTTAATATCAATCTTTTGACGCAATAGTTACATTTCAGGTACGATTGGCAGATGCTACCGTTCAACGAGAATGTCGATTTAGTGAAAAAAGGTCACAGCGGCCCAATCAATGAGCCATATATATTGCAAAAAACAATATGGTTTTAACGTGTTTTCTTCGCGCACAATAGACGTTCTATTCCCGATATAGCGAGAGGAGCATTTTTCACAAGCATTTTAGCTGTAAGCTTGTTTTCAACCGAATGGATTTTGTTAAAGGACGTTCAGCAATGGTAGCATGCGTTGGGTGCAAAAATTTTAACTGTGCCTACCTATGAAATCGTCATATAGTTTTGTATATACAAATGAACTAATCGAAAAAAAAAAGCAATGGGATAATTTATCGTCGAGAAATCCAACAAAATCTGATGGCTTTAATTGATGTTGTGAGAAGTTGAGGCCAATAGAGTTGAAAGTCACAATAGTGCTGTTGAATCTGAAAAAAGTGTGCTATGTGCATTCCTTACCTCAACGAATGCCCCAACGACAGTCTTAAAAACAACTTTAAAGGTTAAAGCGCGAATTTGTTAAGGAATTGAAGTTATGAATTTGTTTGTTCGGATGCAGGCTTAATTTGGCGACTTTTTTTGCGACTCGTTGCTTCCAGTTATTCTCACATGAAAACGACCATAGGATGTGAACGAAATTTGAAGATCATTTCGAAGACAAAAAAATGAGATAACGAAAATTCTTGTCGTAAATATTTGATCGGTTACAAAATGGAACACCTAAAAGGTGAAAGAAAAAATTGAAATATTGGTTGAAGACGCCACTGCGATATGCAAAGTTATGGGATGTGTACAAATAAATCATACGTTCGTCTTAATGTACTTTATAAAGGAATAATTTAATGAACACTCAACAACGATCAATTGATTTTAGGTGCGACAAAATCGTAAGAATTACCCTTGATCTATTTTTCTTTAAAATATTTGCTCTAAAAACTAATTTCGTTGAAGCATGCAAAGTGATGACCATGCTTAAGACATCCATCACGTTGTAAAAATAATGACTCGTTCATGTTCAACTAATTACAACTAAACATGCATTCGTTTCGAAACTCATACTTATAGCTGATATTTGATTAAGGAAATGAATGGCAAATACATCGACTTTGTGGCAAAAAAGGAAAGTGTCAAACTGAAAAAAAAAATGAAACATGTTCGGACTGAACAGTTCGTTATAAATGTTCGTTTGAGGCATTTATAAGAGCAGTAATTTGTTTGATGGTCACAAACGTAGAAAGACAACGGATCGTAAGCAACATATTGGGCAGTGAGTATAACTCAGTGTTGTGATGATTCGAGTGAAGGTCGTTTAAATTGCTGCAGTGCACAATATAGAGGAGTTGAGGTTTCTTATAATTTATATTTTTCTTGCAGTTTTCTTTACCAGCTAAACGGTCGTTTTTCACGATTGAAGAGGGCGAATCAGAGAACAATCATCATCGAATTGCAGAATAACTGGCCGTCAGCGATTCCACAAGTAGTCTTCGATTGTCCATAGAGAATATTATTTTTTATGCAATCGAAATGTTCGCGTTGAACTGCATAGAACAGCAGGAAACACTGGCTGCTTATCTATGGGCAATCCATCCTTACATAAATCGCCGTTCTGCATGCATTACATATCTTTCTTTCATCCCGTTAACTAAACGATTTTAAAATCACATTTGATTAAGATGCTACTGCTAAACGACTGCAAAACTGGCGCTGGTATTTTGTCGGATGCTTCCATGACCACTGGACGGCTTCAGGATAAAATAATAAGACGTTTCCTCACTTGCAGATTATTTCGAGATTAATCGCAGCGCATGGAAAAATGCTAGGGCGAATCAGAAAAATATTAAATACATGGAAGTGATTAAAAAGCCGCTTCTTACTGCAGCATGGAGCACGACGATCATATGTTGTTAAGAATGGAAAAATCTGTGTGGTTGTTATAAAGTTTTGACAGCAATTATCGATAATTGTAAAACCGAATAAAACGGTAACTTCGGGTCGCATTCGACATGGCATTCTAATTGTTCACAATCTACCGGTCTTAGCTTAAACGAAGCATGATAATCGCAATTCCTATGGGAAAGCAAGAGTGTTTTTAAAAAAAAAAAAGTGTTTATCATAGTTGGGATTCTCCTAGTTAACTTCACAGCTTTTCGTTTTAATAACACAAAAAGTGTAACAATAAGTTGCTCAACATGGAATGGTCATCCTCAGCAAACTAGCCAAGCATTTTCATTAAGTGCGTATTCAAAATGAGTCCAATATTATTAATTACAAGGACCACTTTCAAAAATGTAACAATAATATTTAGTATTGAAAGCGTGATAAAAATGGGATCATGAATTCTTGAGGAAATTACCCCATTGCGTTTGCTAAGCTTGCTAAGCATTCATTCAGTATGACAAATAATCGAACTCTCTGAGTAATGTTCTTGCTCATATGCAAGCTACGATGAGCATTTAAGTGCAAATCAACTAAGAGGGATGTTGATTAAAGTCCTTAAGGAACGCACAGAACTCATTTCAATGTAATGTAGTTAGCAACACTTCATTAGCTTAAGTAGTTCGAAGAGCTTCAATAATGATAGCGCTTAGGATGCACAATACGGTAGAAGCAACTCTAGAACAGCAAGCGTATTTTACGTCATTTTTTCTTTCTTTTTTTGCGAAAATGCTTGCTATAAATTATGGACTGATGTACATGAGGGCATACTGTGTATATAGCACGCAATATTAAAACGCTCTTCAACTGCCGTGAATCGCTGTTTTGTAAAAATGAACCCATGATAATAACTCGTCGAAGCGAACTACAGTTAGAAATGAAATGCCACAAAAGGTATTTTATTGTCCGCATATCACCTCCCCCGCTCAACTCTTAATCATAGGCCAAATGTGAGCTGAACTGCTTCAGATTGGTTGTTTTAAAAAGTAATCATATACAGCATACAATGTCGACTGCATGAACGTTTTTGCTGCTTAACACTGCGAACAGTACTGCAAGCATAAATTGTGCCTACAAATTCGTTAACGCTTCGCAGCGATTGAATATGAAAAGTTCATTATGACCGAGGGCGACGTTTGGAAATCTTCTATGAAATAATTAATAGAGATCTCAACAAGATTATGAGGTGATAAGAATGCGATTGTTGGATTTCAAATAAACTCAGAAAATAAATTCACTTAAAAGTTCAGCAAACCTGCAACATGCTTCTTCGGTTCGTTGTTACTTAGCGGATCGTAGCTAAGCTTAACAGCTGGCTTATTCCAGGGTGTATTCCCAGATGGATCGGACAAATTCACCTTCGACAGGTCATAAACCCAATCGGCTACAACGATAGGGCATTCCTATAAAGTTTCTTTTTTTTTTCGATGAACTCAATCCGATTTTGTGCGCAAGACTAAGCCACATCACTTAGCGATGGTTCAATTGCTCGTCACAAATATTCATTACAACTGCTTCAAGGAAATCGCTCGAAGTTAGTTGACTGGGTTGCTATAGGTTTACCGTTTCCGGTTCCTGCTATTTTGTCTAACGATCAGTGAGACATTTTGGCTCGAGATGAGTTATGAAACGCGAGGTAGTTTTGACAAATAACATCGTCTAACCGAAAAACCACCAGATAAAGATTCGACTCGGTGCAATAACCGTTTGCGGTTTCCGGCTTTACATCTTTCTTACCTGTATCTGCTTCAAATCAGTAGAGAGTATTTGTTTTAAAATCCTTATGTCATTGTAATAGGCATCTAGGTGATACGACCTGTTGTCATGGAAATTCTATGCGCTTTATTGACTGCATCGATATTTTTTTGAAGTGGCTTCTGAGCTAAATTTAACTAAGAGAAGGACGCGTCAAAATGAGCATACACAAAATACCATCAAATGGTGTGACATCGCCAAAATGCGCTTAATGAATATGGTTAGGTCGTAATTCATTGAAATGATTCTTGTTTAAATAGGCGAATTGTGAAAGCGGTCATTTGCATTATTAGCTACATCTATATATACTTGTTAATTTACTAGCACTTTAGGAGTGCTTTTCCCACATATCTGAGACAAATGGAATTTGCGAGTGGATATACCAAAGCACATGCCAACCCAACTTGATAACGTTATCATCCGTTCGCTACTGAACTGGGGTACAACAGAAGCAGGCCGACTAAAAACTTAATGCGAAATTTTTTGCACCTATAGGTGTCTATAGCTTCTTAAGGTGAAACTTGCTTATAAATGAACAAATTAGATAGTGTAGTAGACAGTACCTACCATAACTCCATGATAAACAAGTAACAACTAAAAAACTAAAGTAAACAGTGTAGTAAACAAAATTTCATAACTGTAGCTTGCTTCAGTGCTTGACAATTAGCACTCATCGAACAGACAAAAATGCACACTTTCGCAGACACACTCATGCACGCGCGCAGAAAGGCGATGCTATACCGGGCGTAAGAAGTTAAGTATGCAAAAACATGCAAAAAGAGTCGCAGAAATTTGTAGGGTAAACAACCTTTAATAGGGTGAGGTAAACTAGCACATTGTAATTCAAAGAGGCAATACCTGTTCGTCGTAAGGATAGTTAGTGAAATCGAACATGCATGTTACATGGAAACTGAAAGAGCCCGATGCCCACACTTTACCGTCACTGCTTACCGAAGCCGGTAATCCACCCATGTGCAAATACCAACCATTTCCTCGAGCACTAAAATTGATTGTTCGTTGTCTCCTAATATATCAACAGCTGGCAAATATTCACTGGCTTATCCAAAACTGCTTAATGCGCCTTGTCATATAGAAGATTATTAGGGTGCAGTTATATAACCTCAACGTAGCTTGGGTGATAAGCAAGCTAGAATTCATAGTTACTCAAAGACGGCGTCAACTCTCCATGAAGCACTCCAGTATGGTCGCATTTTGAGGCCTGTAAAAACTGCATGGCTTGCATCGTGGATGTGATTCCTTGGAAAAAAAACCACTCAGGTTCATTTCCGATTTGTTTTCTACGGTCTGTTACAATAAATCAACTGGACGACCTCTCAGTGATGCCTGTTCGAGTATTATCAAAATTTTGGCCTACTAGCTATATATCTTACTCGATGGTCTTAGCTATTTAAAAATAGCAGATGAAATTCAGTTACATTGAAAACTATTCGTTGACAGCTGTAACTTTCTTTCCACAAATTTTCCACATTGTATGGCTTTCTGCTATGAAGTTGCTCATGCAAAATAGAGGATCGCACTAAACTCCAGAGGACGTTATTTTGTTCCTTTTGCTTTTGATCAACTGTTTGCTGACGTCAATCATTTTTTGCCTTAGAGCTGATTACAGAAACCGATAGGACCCAATCTGTCCGTTCCCCTCATGTCGATCTTATGTTGAGCAGAAGCATCGAGCTCTTTGTCAACTTTTTTGCCGCTCACTTTCCATAATTGCCGAGCTCTTCGGCTATCTTTTATCACCTCGAGAGTTGAAAACTGTGATTACGACGGGAAAGTTGATATTGCAAACCTATTATAAAGAGAGAGTGCAGGTTGCCATATTTTCCAACTTTCTATAGCGATTCGGCGAGTATTGTTGTATTTGCTAGGTTCCCACTGCATATATTCGTCAATCCATGTGGCCCATAGCAGACCATGAAGCATCATCGTTTGCTCATGCTCGTCCTTAAACAAAATTGCCGTAAGCAACCACTCAAACTAAATATCGCATCTCAACCGTAAGCCAAATGAGATATCTTTCATGATGGTGGAAATGTAATGAGGGGATAGAAAAGCACCTATATAATATTAAGATGCGGCTCAATGATAACAGCTATCGTAGTGAACTCGTGCTAGCAGCCAATGAAACCGATACGGGCATTGTTGCCTCAGCGTTGCGCTCCGTGGAATAATTATTCACCGCCAGCATTAAACTTTTCTGTAGCAGTGGATAGTGGTGACCATAATATCCAGAATTAAAATCCCTCCTAGCATAACCTTTCCATGAACAACCTCGCCACTATCTTTATCAGTGCGAAGATTATACCGCCGATACAACAGTCATCTTGAACAATGCCTCCCCCTCCTCATCCCCTGGAAAGCTGTGAATATTCGAGCTCGTGAGCTGTAAACCTAATGTGGCATTTCTGCTTGTGTTAAGAGTCTTCAGCAACTGCTGGTCGCAAAAAGGAAACGTTTTATCATGGAAGTGTCCTTGCTGCATGCCGTCAGTCGCAAATAACTGACCACTTTCTCGACATGACTTATGAGTAGATACACTTGTATCTGCAGAGTTGTCGTCTCTTTCTTTACGGGTCGATGTTTGCGATTGTAAGTTTTCATGAGCGACTCTTCGAGTTTCCTGTTTGATTCGGTTGCCCATGAGGAAACACTTGCAATGACCAACATTACTGCAATGTAATAATAGTAACAGTAACGACCATTACCAGGCTACAATACGAAAGTTCGTTATCGTTCAATTTGCCTCATTCAGGCATTTTTTAAAATTTTAAAGGTGAAACGCCTGACTTCAAAGAATGACATCGTATGGCTCATAAGATTTCCAAGCCAGTTATTCGCCAGTAGAGCGCAGATTGTAGAATTCCGGTGCAGGTCCACTTTCAGTTCCAAGAACGATTTGATGCGGAAAAATTGAGCTGCAAAAATAAACGCGGCCAGAGAAAGCATTCATTCGAAATGAACGCATTGTTGAGTGAAAAGAAATCGAGTTAGCTGACGTATTCCATGCTTTCAATCCATGAAAAGTTCTCTTTGGAGCGGGGCATATTTAAACTGACAAAGCACTAACAATTATCTACTTCGTTGGCATAAAATAACGAAATGACAAGCACTAACAATTATATCTTGTCCTTAGAGCGACCAACCATTAATACTGTAATGCCTGATCCCTAGCGTACCAAAGCTGACCAATGAAAACTGCTGCTGACACATCTCACAATTTCCGGATGTCTTAATTTCCAAAAAAGCACAATTATTAGTCAGAAAACAAAACCCCGTACAACCATAGGGAATCTTTTCCTAAATATTTTCAATATTTTCAACAAATTTTGGAAGTTTTAATTATATTCTTATTGCAAAAATCATTAGCCTCATCAAAACAATAAAAATTCCCCTCATGGCAAACATCATCGAAAGAAGTGGCGAACATCAGAACATCTCGTTTAAGGCATCAACGAGAATTGTGCCAAGGAGTTGATCACAAAATGCCGATTCTTAACTAACCTAGTAGAAGCGATCGAAGCTGCTTTTCCATTGTTGAATTGTAGGGTAAAAGCGAACACGGGTCACAACGTGTTGAACGCTCTCCTCTCCATTCGTGAACAGTGCGTCAACGAAATCCGATATTTAAACACACCGAAAACTGTAACCGTATCCCCAAGCCGACACTCCGTATGGTTCAGTATAAACAATAAACACCCACAAATCTGTGTGCATTTTTCACATAATTTTCCCACTCAACGCTAAATTATAATTTTGCCGGCGAATTCGTTTTGTAGTTTTCATTTCAATTTTATTAAATTTTTGGCTAGACACTAGCATCACTAAATATACCGACCGCACTCTATAGGGCGGAATGTTACCAGTTTCATCGCTTTCTCAAATCCTCAAAGTGTGATGATGTACTGTCCTTTTAAAGAAATTGGTCTTTCGTGAATTTTTTTCTAAAATTTCCGCCGAGGCTTCTACTCTGCAGTATAAGATAAAACGATTTTTCTTTGTCGCTTAACAGATCGGAGCAAATATGAATGTGTTAGGCCCTTGTTAAGGAGCTCGAGTAACCACATTGTTTGGGCGACTGAATTGCTTGGTTCACACGCAATCGATCGAAGAGGGCGCAAAAGAATTGTTAAGGCATTTTTTTTTTCGCAAAGGAGCCGATGATGGAAAGAATTTTTTCATTTGTCTGATCTATCGCTGATTAGAAAACGTTTTGTTTGTTTAAACGTTCAGTCTTTTTAACACCTCAGAGAAGCTCCTTACAGCAATGTTGAACTTAAATCTGCGAGATCGTTTAAATCTGAAAAAAGTCGGCGCGAATATTTGTGCTCTTGATCCAGAAACATTCAAAATCATACTGATCTCCCTCCAATTTCCCTTATTAGCGAACTTTTCGATGTGTGATTAAGATGGAAGCTTCGGGTAATTAGGAGGCCAAAATCAGTGCTAGAGGAACCTACTAAACTATCATTTGGTTATCACAATGATCAGCCGTATCGGTACCAAAGAAAAGATGGATTAAAGCGAGTCTGAACTAAAGGAACAGCTAAACAGCTAAGAGTTGTAGCTGCTACTTGAACATCCTCGTAAAACAATCAAGCCATTGTTAAACGTGAAGAATAGCAAATGAAAATATTAGTAGGAAAAGGAGTTTGAAGCAGCAAGAAAGTGTGACTCCTGAGCAGAATGTTCTTGACTCCTCACATTAATGCACTTATATTGTTTATGTAGTTAAGGATTTCATAAATATGAAATAAATATGAACCTTATTTTCTTTTTCGAAACTCCATAAACCATTGCCTTCTTGAGAGAAGTTTTGGTGTAAGAGTCTCTTATTTTCGCGAACAGCTTCATTTGTAACCTTCCTTTGCAACAAGAAATAAAGTATAAAACTTTTCTTTAAAAAAAACACCTTTCCATTCCCAGCCTTCCTGTCAACAAGTATGTTTTCTGTGCTTATCTCATTGCAATATTATGCCAAAATTTCTATTTAACTATCATGACTCGCTGGCATAAAAATTTTCCTTCGCCTAATGTCTCACATGTTTGCACTCGTTAATGCTATGCTCTTGTGGTGTTCAAGCGTAATCGGCAAACAAAATGTGCATGATAACTTGAACTTAGCAAAAAAATGCTCTATTTATTTGCGAAAATTGCTAGACAGGAAATTTCATTTTTTTGAATCCCTTCCACAGCTAAGTATACAAGTCGAAACGAACACATAAGCTACGATGAGTAAGCTGAAATGCCTCAGTTTTGGCCATAATGTTCTTAAAAGCAGACAGATTATAAAATATAGGCAACGCATCTGAGCGGCTTGTCAGGTCAAGCGGAAGAAGAAACTGCAAATACCTTATCATTTGGTCACATTTTCTCGGTTTTTCTTTGGTATAATATACTGAAGCGTTATCAAACTGTTTCATACCATTTTGTTCACGAACATATGACTGTGGCGCAAACGGTTTTGTCAAGTACAGTCGAGGAAAACCGCCTCAGTAACACTAAATTCACTCATTTTAACGCATCGAAAAATTCAGACAAGTTTGCGTTAGGCATCCGGCAGCTCTCATGCATTCCTGTGGACAATTCATAGCCACGAGGCAAAGTTGTTTGATTATTGAGATCTATAGTTTGAGGTCTATAATTTCCAGCAAATACCCTATTGAGCTTTTGTTCAAGTTGAAAAAGAAAAATCCTTTTTATGAACAACACCTTTCAACTTTTTTGAAGTCTTTCCGGAAGCTGCGGCATTCGTGACACGTCAGAAATTCTGATACGTTTTGCTTGAAGATCCTGTTATAAGATGAGACAGTAAAATGTCAGGAGAGGCAATGGATACCTGGGTTTGTATGCCAAGCCTTTTAGACTTATTTTGAGCAATAGGTAGGCACAGCCATCCTCTTTTTGTTTGAACTGCAAATGCGAAAGCTGAAGCATGGTTACGGGAACATTCAATCTGCTGTATTGACAACCTCCACTTTCCGCTTTCGAGATGCGCGAACCATTTCTCATAGATCTAATAAAGAGCTCGTTCACTGCTCCATCTATATTTCATGTTTTGCTCTAATTGATCGGTAAGTAATCAAACGAACGATGTATTACGAACGAAGAACCACATCACACAGTTATCGAGGACGTTTAGGTGATAGGAAATTTAAACAAGCCGACTCCGATAAGCGAGAAAATAATGACCTCCGAATTGAACGATGTAACGTCGACGAAGTTTAGATTTGAGAACTGAGGGAGAGAGAGAGGGAGGAAGAGATAACTGAGAGTTAAATTGGAAGTTAAGTTCCAAGAATAATGTATCGTAGATAAGCAGAAGGCAGTTTTAGATTAATGAAGATAAACCGATTTGCATATGGTCTTGCTAAATGATTCCCCAATCATTTCTGTGTTCATCTTTACACGCGACGCACATGGGTAGAAATGCATGCATATCGAGCTGAAAGTATTCAATAAACAACTTTTTTAGCTTGAGGTAAATCCATCACTGACGATAAGGATCGGTGCCGCCGGATGTGCTTAGGTATTAGATGCGTTAGCTTTGCAGTAAATAATGGGCTGTTCAGATGGGTTTTTTCGTCGCCAAATCACCTAATTTGATTGCGGTATATATCCGCATTCGCATAATTTTTTGATAATCACAACAGCTGTTGCGATAAGGCTTAACAACAAAACTCTACGACTCCCTGACAACTCCTCATTACTACATCGATGTCACAGTTACTTCTTCATACTCCTTCATGCGTGCAACTGGTATACTGAAAAAAAAAGATATCCGAAGGAGAGTTCGCAACTGAGCCACAGCGTTAGATCGTAGCCAACTTCGCTGGTTTTTACCTAAATTTCTCTTGATATGAAGCATAAGCTTGCACAGCATTGGTTCAACGAAAATAATTGCACGTATGAATTTCTGGATAAAAGCTCAAAATAGTAAAGTTTTGTTCTAGAACCAAGTGTGACTATTTTGAAACTTGATTGTCATGTACGGCAGCAGCTCCCAACCCGTGAACAACCGTTGTACGGTTGGACTGTATCAGTTTCTATGGTTCTTAGTACATACTATAATTTCATGCTGTAAATTAATCGAACATCGACTCTTAAGCATTCTGGGAATGGATTAAGAGGTTCCACTGCAGTTGCGAAAAGTGTATATAGCATAGACCTTTTGACAATTTGCCTTATACTAGTGAGATCATTGACATTTAGCACAACAGTTCTGTGCGTCCTTCCCAAAAAAAAAAAACATGGCAAAAAAGTACTTAGGTATGTTAGTACATACTATAATTTCATGCCGTCAATTAATCGAACATCGACTCTTAAGCATTCTGGGAATGGATTAAGAGGTTCCACTGCAGTTGCGAAAAGTGTATATAGCATAGACCTTTTGACAATTTGCCTTATACTAGTGAAATCATTGACATTTAGCACATCAGTTCTGTGCGTCCTTTCCAAAAAAACCATGGCAAAAAAGTACTTAGGTACAAGTGTAGTTTACTGACTTAGTTATGCGACAAGAAAAAAGACAACATACAAAACTGGAGTGGTCAAATCTCTGCAACTTCAGCTATTTTGGAACGAGCTATAAAATACTTTGTAATTTTATTTAATTCCACTTAGGTATGTTCGGCCAGGTTTGGGCACATTTAAGCACTCAGAATGTCAATTGCAGAAAAATGACACAAAGATTTTCGTGTTCTCAAAAAAAAACATCTTCAGCGCTAAAAAAATTTAAAGCGTATTATGGCAACTCGTAACTATGGCCATATACGGCGGTTTGAGCCTTCTTCTATGATAGCATAGACCTTTTGACAATTTGCCTTATACTAGTGAGATCATTGACATTTAGCACAACAGTTCTGTGCGTCCTTCCCAAAAAAAAAAAACATGGCAAAAAAGTACTTAGGTATGTTCGGCCAGGTTTGGGCACATTTAAGCACTCAGAATGTCAATTGCAGAAAAATGACACAAAGATTTCGTCTTCTCAAAAAAAACATCTTCAACGATAAAAAAATTCAAAGCGTATTATGGCAACTCGTAACTATGGCCATATACGGCGGTTTGAGCCTTCTTCTATGACTGATATCGCCACCGCAAGAACGACCAAAAGTAGGGTTAGGAAATGCCTTGCGCTACATCTAGATTTATATCCTCGACCCAGCTTCAGACCGTGTCATCTGTCCTAAAAAAATTTACAAGACCATAGGGGTGTCGAACAACTGCATGCATTTCGAAATCAGTTGAGCAGAATTTATTCGCTGGGCGTTTCGCGAAAAAAAAAAGCAAAGCCTTAGTCGTATATTTGTATGGACGATAGTATCCGGTCAAACTTTTTATCTTCATTGCTTCCGAGCAGCTTACGAAATCGGCTGGTCTAATGAATGAAGTCACTAAAGTACGTATCTTATATCATTCTTTTTGTCAAAAGTTTTCAGTCACGGGTTTCAGTGATGTTCTCCTTTGATTTTGATGTGTGGGTTGCACTTATCAAACAATTTCACATGCTCTCACCCACGCAATGCAAGCGATCGCAAACAATTGTGTCTGATAAGAAATGCAAAAATG
Organism: Toxocara canis; assembly: GCA_000803305.1. Classification (NCBI taxonomy): domain Eukaryota; kingdom Metazoa; phylum Nematoda; class Chromadorea; order Rhabditida; family Toxocaridae; genus Toxocara; species Toxocara canis. The sequence continues at coordinate 206,077 of JPKZ01001207.1, read as the reverse complement.
CGTCAGAAACACATAAACGCGGAGTCGGGTTTTATGCGCTCAACAAAAAACTATTATATTGTAAGCGTTATGCTGACCGATTTTTTTTGCCACTTTAGGCGTATTTTCTGTCTCACTCTTATCAGTAAATGTGACTAGAGCAGATCATCATTATGCCAGTAAAGTTGCTAAAAAAATGGCTTCAGTGGCGTATAAAAGCCATTCATAGGAGTAGCGAAATCAGCCTGCACAAAATGTTTGGCTTTCGGTTGTCCTTCTTTCTTGCGCTCATCAAAGTATCGCTAACGGTACGCTTAGACGAGTAAGTGGTTTTGTCGTTTTAAAAACTAGTGAATCTATAAGATCTCATAGAGATTGTACAAACTGAATTCATACTGTAAACAGTCTTCTATTGTAGCTTTATGTAATTGTGCAGAGACTCTTTCTGAGAGTTTTATGTTCTAAATTTGCCGCCGTTGAGAATAGCCAATATTTGAGATGAAACTAGTCTTTAAGACAAAATTGTAAGAACATGGATGATGGGTGGTTGTCCTGTGTTATAGGAGCACTATAAGAGCACTGCAAAAAATCGCATGAAAAAAGAACTTTCAGCAGAAGATTTATCTGACTGGTCGGACTGATCGGATCGAGCAGAAGTTTATGGCAAATCCGACATTTTCATGAATGCGTACTTAAAGCATCTATTCCACTAGCCCCCTATCATGCGTTCTCATTGTTCTTTTCAACGTAATTCTGTATGATTGTACTGTTATATTAAAAAGACAATCAATGAGACGCAGAATTGACGACTTTGCAGAAGTTTGGAACAAAACGGTGGTTTTGGCAATCTTGAAACCGTACGTGATTGTATATTTAATGAGAACTGCACAAGTGGGTGCTCTATACCACAACATTTTTAAAAACTTTTCAATCTGCCATACTTTGTAATTTTATTTAATTCCGCGCAGAAGAAGGGATTGCTGCAATCCCTAAGCTTCTCTTAGCGATTTCGCAGTACTTAAGTTCCCCATCACTTCATTCCCTTCATTAACTTTTTCTTCATTAATTCCTCTCGCAACTTTCAGGTGACCCGTGGAAAGGTTGTACAATGAAGACGGTTAGTGCATGCATGAGTGGTGATCCTCACTATACGACGTTCGATGGTCAACATTTCGACTATATGGGCACATGCCCATATGTCTTTGTCGAGCCATGCAATAACACACTCCCCAAGCCATACAACTATTTCTCCGTAAAGGCCAAAAATGAACGACCTTCCCCTCAGTCTCAGTGAGTTTTGCTTTGTTCACATGCGGTACACGTTTGTTGTGGTATACAATGACCAGCGACTCTGTTCGCCGAGTATCGTAAAGTTGTTAAACTTAAGAATTAGTACTGGTTCAGTTTGGTAGTATAGCTCAACGATATAAGATACCTCCGCTTGGCAGTCTCTGCTTTCCTAACGCTACTGGTGGAGGGGGGAAAGGGAGGAGGGAGTGATGAGTTATTATTGATTTGTTCACACCATATTGTCGGTATTCTTACCATCTTCGTGAATAAGGCGAACAAGGCACCGACGTGGCAACAACGCTACACACTATCTTGAATAATAATAATAGTCAATGGTCGAGCTTCAACCAACTTTGCTGATAAACTAGTTAGATTTAAAACGGGAATACGGCATATTCCAGACGCTGATTTGTGGGCGCATACTTATTCCAATATCAGCAGAATTGATGTGTTCTGAAATTGCTATGGAGATTTCGTTAGGACGAAATCAAAAGCTATATTGTTGATAGTTGAGCAGTTTCGGAGACATCGCTTCGAAGAGTCAGTCGCTCGCTACCACACTCCTATATACGCATACCGCATTCAATACACAAATCGATCGAGATTTTGTTTAGCATTTAAACGATTGTAGTTAATAAATCACGTGAACCAATAAGTTTTCCGAAAGAAACGGTTTGTTGCAGTGTGTCCTACGTTCGCGAGGTGGAAGTGGAGATGTACGGGCAAAAAATGCATGTTGATTGCTCGTATAATTTCCTCTTCAATGGCATCCGAACAAAAATGGCTTTCTTCTATCCGAATAAGGAGAACGCTAAGGTTATTCGGCTCTTAGTTCCATGCGAGATTATATGATTAAAAGCTAGAATTTTTAGTTGTTCTTTTATTCGAGTGTCAGCTTTTCATTTAAATCTTGATATGCGAATTTAAAAAATTTTGATATGCCATAGGTTTTTTTGCTCTTTTTTCAGTTAGTTCGTTAATAAATCACGTGAACCAATAAGTTTTCCGAAAGAAACGGTTTGTTGCAGTGTGTCCTACGTTCGCGAGGTGGAAGTGGAGATGTACGGGCAAAAAATGCATGTTGATTGCTCGTATAATTTCCTCTTCAATGGCATCCGAACAAAAATGGCTTTCTTCTATCCGAATAAGGAGAACGCTAAGGTTATTCGGCTCTTAGTTCCATGCGAGATTATATGATTAAAAGCTAGAATTTTGAGTTGTTCTTTTATTCGAGTGTCAGCTTTTCATTTAAATCTTGATATGCGAATTTAAAAAATTTTGATATGCCATAGGTTTTTTTTGCTCTTTTTTCAGTTAGTTCAAGCCTATAAAATGTTTTAACTCGTTTGCACAATGGGCTTTTTTTATACTATTAGATGAGTGGACAACACATAACCTCACACTTTTATGCTGAGATTTTTGCCGTTGGTAAACTGCTTTGATTTGATGTTCTCAACTACTTAGATTAATAAATCAAAACTTTCAAATGGACGATTAAAAGAGCGATTATTTTTGCGCCAACTAAATACTTTACTTCTTACAAGGGTTTTCATAAAAACTCTAGTACCGGGTTTTCTTGTTTAGAAGACTCAAAGTTAGGAAGGAAGCGAAAAATATTTAAAGCGCTTTCTCTACGAACCGAAATAAATTCCTTATTAAAATTTTGCTGGTAAAATTTAAAATACATAACTGTCATAAAATTTATGTAAAATACATAGTGATCAAATCGAACTTAAATTTAAATAAATCATTAAATGAAATTTGGTAATCATTGATATTGCTCTTCAGCCTGAAGTAAATGATCGCTCTATATTTTGTAGATTTCGGTGAGCTATGATAAGGGAACCGTCACAATCGAAAACGATCAACACATCCGTGTCAAGTTCCAATGTTACTATCTTTGCGTCGAAATACCTGATGAGCCACCACTTCATGGCGCAGATGTATTGTGCGGTTTAGCCGGAAATCGTGATTTCGATTGCAGAGACGATTTCAGGAAAAAGTTAGTTATATCGAGCGCCTATATAGATAATCTACCTTCCATCACATGCCCTTCTTCATTGCCCATAGCCGTTTCACTTTTCCACGGTGATCATTCAAGTCGCAGCTAAAAACTGATGGCGCGCCTAGAATGAACATTATCTGTGATGAACGAAATCGTATTTTGAACTTTGTTAATGCCTATACATTTCTGTTTCCTTGCATTTTTCGCCTAAAACCTGACAGCGTTGCGAAAAGGAGGAGGATCTCTGAGCGTGACCATGGCAAACAGAGATCCGGTCGACTACGCAGTGGAGCACCAAAACAAATACCTCATCCACGTTCACGGAAGATGAAATGGGAGGGAGGAAAGGACAGATAAGTATCCGCACAGCTATGACCGTTCATGCTTGTTATAACAAGTACATATACTGGTTACAGCAATGAGCACTGCGACGGTGATGGGCTTACGGTAGGTTGTCGCTCACATCAGGAATTGTCACATATGATCTCTCACCTTAAACGCGAGGTATACCGTCTACAAGCACCCGTCGATCCCAACTGTACTGTTTGCTGGAGCGCACCGTGTTTGAATGGAGGCACTTGCATACCGTTGAATGTTACCGAATATAGGTATTTGCAATTCATTCTGTGCTTTTGCCAGTTTGGACGCAGAGTTTTTTCTGTTGAACAGAACTGCAGGGTCGACAAGATGAATAAATGATAACGACATGCGCCCCTACCGATAATTCATGTTTCTTTAAACCAAAAGCTATGGCTCTGTTTCGGCAATGCAGAATTTCTTAGGATTCGAACAAATTTGATATATTTTCCACAGAAAAAAATGTACGACATAAAATGAATGCTATCATCCGTTTCCCATTTCCTCAGAGCATAGGAAAATGAGTGTCTAAATTCCCGAGAAAATTTTGAATAGTATCAAATCTGATAGAAATGGGCACAATATGGTCATTCCAAGAAAACATTCGCTTTAAAATTATTGCTTCTTCTGTGTAGCATAACGAGAAATGAAGCATTTCGATGTTCTTTGCTATTGTATTTGCAATTACTTTTGACGAACTGAAACCTATAGAAGTCATCGCACCTAGCGTTTGGCTGCGAACATTTCCAAGGTAATACTCTGATTTATGAAAGTATGATCTCGGCTAAAGCGTTTAGACTAATATAGCTCTTCATGGTTATGATAAAAACGGTTTCAAGGCATAGTCATATTATCATGCGTGGGTCGCACAACCCAAAAGACGGCGTGATTAGCTTGATGGGATCTGCAGAAGTGAAAAATAAAGAGCACAGTGGAGATTTTTTTTTTTGATTTTTGCTAAACCACTTTAGAAAATGCCTATTGCATTCCATAAGGTGCCGTTCGACTGTTGTAGGTCGTCTTCCAGCACGTTGACATTCGTAGCCAAGAACGGCAACCAGAATATCGGTGGGTATGAGAGGTATCTAGCTATATAAGATTCGTCCTTGAGCATCATCACGCTGCGCTTATGTTTTCTGAAAGTGACTCAATGAGAAAGATATCAGCTACCCTATTATGCCTCCGCTCACATGAGTCGTATGCATATAGGAAATAGAATGACTGCAAAAACATTTCATCGAAACTTTAAAGCATTTGCTGTACTTCCTGTAAGTGGATTTGGTTCAGTCGCATATGTATGAATTTCCGTTTCCCTCATATGATAATCTGGCTAACTCGGTTGAATAATACGAAACCGTCATCCGACATTACATCGCATTATGATTACCAATAGTGATGTGTTTATTGTGATCGAAGCATGATATAAGACACCTTATGCGTTAAGATCAACCCCGTTTTGATCGCCCTTGTAAGAAGAAAGATGACTTTTAGAAATGGTTTTGTCTACGAGGGTATAAATTCGTGCGACAATTATCGCAAAGAGTTCACCGAGGAATACGGTGACAGCTATATCACCGAAGACTTTCTGCCACTTACGCCACATCCAGAACTCTGCATGAAAGGCGTTGAAGTCACGAATGGATCGATCAATTGCGTAAGCCATTCTGTTGGTCTTCAGTTTTTTGAATTTTGCCCTTTTCTTAGCTGTTGTCTGCTTCCGCTATTTTAGTATGCGCTCGAGCTGGCAAATTCGAGGAGGAAATCTCTCCTGAGTAAAGAGGTAGGATGCCCATTTCACCGCCCTTATAAATTTTTTCTCCGGTTTCGTCTATAGCAAAATGTCACACCCTTCCTCCAAAAAAATATTACCGCAAAAAAAAAGTTCCACAATACTGCATAATTTTTCCAGTCTCACGCACCTCTCCTCATTAGAGACGAACAGATTTACCTCAGGCTTTTCACAGCAGTGTATAGCAAATAACACCTATCTTTACTCCCTCCGCAAATGAATCATTCGTAAGAGAAGAAAGTTATCTCGGATATGGGGGTCAACCTAAACGAATTGCCGTGTCCTTCACGACACTTGTAGGCAGCACATTTACCTAAGAACGAGCGTAGCCAAAGTGCATGTGAGAAGACTCACTATATGGTGCTGTTTTCATCCCGAAGAGGGCGGCGAATTCAGGAGGAGTTCATTTGACGGAATATGATAAATTACTTTAGAGTATGATTGGAATTTGAGCCAACAATTTTTTGTAGGAGTTTGCTGAAGCCAAACAGAAGTGTCAGCCGATTCTGGAGGCGTCTAAAGGCCAAGGTCCATTCGCAAAATGTCAATCACTCGGCGATGCGATCATTCAGGATGCGTTCGACAATTGCGCTTACGACATTTGCCAAAATAGCACATCGCTATGTGTCACATTCGCGCATTTCGCTAAGGTCTGCCAGACCCACATACCAGGTGAGTTGTTTCGGCGATATTTGTTACTCGAACAAGCATTCTATTTAGATGATGCGCTGAAGGCTTCACCGTATTACTAGTCTGAGCCCTGAGCCTGCACTGCAAACCTGGTTTCACTCAAGTGAAGCATTTCAGGGAGCGGATTTTGTATGCATGAGGGTGAGTTAAGTTATTGAAATTACTGATGTCTTGGATGCTTTAATGGTACTTGTAGTTCACTGCCGAAATGTATAGCAGCAATGCTCTGCATTCTAGCGCTTAGAGCAGTTGTCTCACATACCGTATTTGCACTAATGATCGTCGTTTTTGTCATACAATTACCTTGCACTACAATCTTCTCTGCGGTTCGTGCCGCACACTACAATATACTTTTTAAAGATACTCCACTTGATTGGCGTGGTGAGCTTGGCTGTTCGGCGATTAACTGTCCATTGAACTCAACGTTCAAGCCGTGTGCGACGGGATGTCCGCTAACATGTTCTTCGCCTAACTACTCTCCACACTGTGACAAAGGTTTGTCGTTGAAGAACCTTTTTCGATGATTTCATATCAGTTTGACTGGAATCAAACTCGAGCAAACTTAACGTTTCTTTTTTTCGTTTTTGTTTGCTATGCTTTTTCGAGAAAGTCATAGTAAATGGGATGAAGTCTACAATTAAGAACAGACGACAGAAATTTCCTCTTCCAAAATTTCGATGCGGCCATTGATACTAATTGGATATGAGGCACTTGCATACCGTTGAATGTTACCGAATATAGGTATTTGCAATTCATTCTGTGCTTTTGCCAGTTTGGACGCAGAGTTTTTTCTGTTGAACAGAACTGCAGGGTCGACAAGATGAATAAATGATAACGACATGCGCCCCTACCGATAATTCATGTTTCTTTAAACCAAAAGCTATGGCTCTGTTTCGGCAATGCAGAATTTCTTAGGATTCGAACAAATTTGATATATTTTCCACAGAAAAAAATGTACGACATAAAATGAATGCTATCATCCGTTTCCCATTTCCTCAGAGCATAGGAAAATGAGTGTCTAAATTCCCGAGAAAATTTTGAATAGTATCAAATCTGATAGAAATGGGCACAATATGGTCATTCCAAGAAAACATTCGCTTTAAAATTATTGCTTCTTCTGTGTAGCATAACGAGAAATGAAGCATTTCGATGTTCTTTGCTATTGTATTTGCAATTACTTTTGACGAACTGAAACCTATAGAAGTCATCGCACCTAGCGTTTGGCTGCGAACATTTCCAAGGTAATACTCTGATTTATGAAAGTATGATCTCGGCTAAAGCGTTTAGACTAATATAGCTCTTCATGGTTATGATAAAAACGGTTTCAAGGCATAGTCATATTATCATGCGTGGGTCGCACAACCCAAAAGACGGCGTGATTAGCTTGATGGGATCTGCAGAAGTGAAAAATAAAGAGCACAGTGGAGATTCGAATCCTTTTCATTCATTGTATGAATCACGTTTCTCTCATTCATTAACCTAATGGTCGATTTGTTGAATCTTACATTTGTGGATCTCCTCTTATCAACAAACGGAATGCTCCGTTGCGCTTTTTGCCTCAATCTCTTATCATGCTAATGTTACTTTGTTATATAAAGTTAGCTAGCTGAAAAGCTGACAAGGTTTTTAGTTATCCTTGAAATTTTGTGAACGTCCGGATGGAATTAATTGTTACAGATGCGATTGTCCACCGGATTATTCCGGTAAAATCTGTCAAACGCATATGGAGTGTAAACCAGATACGTGCGGTGCGAATGCAAAATGCTTCGTTGCACACCATCAAATCAATTGTGCTTGCTTACCAGGATTCACTGGTTCGTTGTTTCCTTGTACATCATATACTTCCACTGAGGTTCGATCAATTGTTGCTTTCAGTTGACTTTTTAAAGTTAGAAGCAGAATCAAAGAAATTTAACTTGAAACTCTACCATTATCTTGTTACGCTTTATTTTTCAATCATCTAGTGAAAGACGGAAAACTTTAAATTTCTATGTATTGTATTATACAAAAAACGATATAACGTATCGTCTCCACGAGACGGGCTCTCTTATTGGAAGCTCCCTCTCAATACAACGGCCCCCTCCCTCGCCCCGACAACCCGCCAGCCAGTAAAGTGACTGTCAGTGTAGTTTACTGACTTAGTTATGCATACCGTATTTGCACTAATGATCGTCGTTTTTGTCATACAATTACCTTGCACTACAATCTTCTCTGCGGTTCGTGCCGCACACTACAATATACTTTTTAAAGATACTCCACTTGATTGGCGTGGTGAGCTTGGCTGTTCGGCGATTAACTGTCCATTGAACTCAACGTTCAAGCCGTGTGCGACGGGATGTCCGCTAACATGTTCTTCGCCTAACTACTCTCCACACTGTGACAAAGGTTTGTCGTTGAAGAACCTTTTTCGATGATTTCATATCAGTTTGACTGGAATCAAACTCGAGCAAACTTAACGTTTCTTTTTTTCGTTTTTGTTTGCTATGCTTTTTCGAGAAAGTCTCGGCGATATTTGTTACTCGAACAAGCATTCTATTTAGATGATGCGCTGAAGGCTTCACCGTATTACTAGTCTGAGCCCTGAGCCTGCACTGCAAACCTGGTTTCACTCAAGTGAAGCATTTCAGGGAGCGGATTTTGTATGCATGAGGGTGAGTTAAGTTATTGAAATTACTGATGTCTTGAATGCTTTAATGGTACTTGTAGTTCACTGCCGAAATGTATAGCAGCAATGCTCTGCATTCTAGCGCTTAGAGCAGTTGTCTCACATACCGTATTTGCACTAATGATCGTCGTTTTTGTCATACAATTACCTTGCACTACAATCTTCTCTGCGGTTCGTGCCGCACACTACAATATACTTTTTAAAGATACTCCACTTGATTGGCGTGGTGAGCTTGGCTGTTCGGCGATTAACTGTCCATTGAACTCAACGTTCAAGCCGTGTGCGACGGGATGTCCGCTAACATGTTCTTCGCCTAACTACTCTCCACACTGTGACAAAGGTTTGTCGTTGAAGAACCTTTTTCGATGATTTCATATCAGTTTGACTGGAATCAAACTCGAGCAAACTTAACGTTTCTTTTTTTCGTTTTTGTTTGCTATGCTTTTTCGAGAAAGTCTCGGCGATATTTGTTACTCGAACAAGCATTCTATTTAGATGATGCGCTGAAGGCTTCACCGTATTACTAGTCTGAGCCCTGAGCCTGCACTGCAAACCTGGTTTCACTCAAGTGAAGCATTTCAGGGAGCGGATTTTGTATGCATGAGGGTGAGTTAAGTTATTGAAATTACTGATGTCTTGAATGCTTTAATGGTACTTGTAGTTCACTGCCGAAATGTATAGCAGCAATGCTCTGCATTCTAGCGCTTAGAGCAGTTGTCTCACATACCGTATTTGCACTAATGATCGTCGTTTTTGTCATACAATTACCTTGCACTACAATCTTCTCTGCGGTTCGTGCCGCACACTACAATATACTTTTTAAAGATACTCCACTTGATTGGCGTGGTGAGCTTGGCTGTTCGGCGATTAACTGTCCATTGAACTCAACGTTCAAGCCGTGTGCGACGGGATGTCCGCTAACATGTTCTTCGCCTAACTACTCTCCACACTGTGACAAAGGTTTGTCGTTGAAGAACCTTTTTCGATGATTTCATATCAGTTTGACTGGAATCAAACTCGAGCAAACTTAACGTTTCTTTTTTTCGTTTTTGTTTGCTATGCTTTTTCGAGAAAGTCATAGTAAATGGGATGAAGTCTACAATTAAGAACAGACGACAGAAATTTCCTCTTCCAAAATTTCGATGCGGCCATTGATACTAATTAGAGATTTCCGCATGCGGCAGCTATTTTGGGATAGTTCTGAGTCAGCACACGCCATATGGATGCAGTGGCAGAAAACGAGGAATGCAGAAAACCACCAGCCGCAAACACTCCATTCCATCAGTGGCACTATTCTTGGTTATGGAAAATGTTAAGAGCCGAAAACTCGCTGCTTAGTACCTCGAAGCAGAGGTATATCAAGAATGTGATGCACGTACGATATCTGGATCACTTGTGAGGGAAAGCTGAGAGATAGAGCGGTAGGAAGTCCAGAAAGTATCTCAGCGTATATTCAAACTCTCAGAATTTGTTAGGCGTTTCTAAAAAATTTGGCCTGACTTTTCAGCACTAGCTTACAATGAAGGCCTTTAAATATTTGAATTCGCCAGCAATTATCATCGATAAAACAATAAGGTATATTTCGGCCTTATCAAAAGAGCAGCCATAGGAAGAACTAAACATAAAAGATTGACACTGCATTTTCAACATAATAGGAGCGGGTGTTTTGTTTTATACAAGATCCCTAGTAACAATTTCGGTCCACTTATCGAACGCTATCAGCGCGGTTCGATCTCATCAATATTATTAAATTCCACTACTTTAAAAAAAAGTTGCTTAACAAAGAGCTGTCAAAATCCTTCAGGATTATAGCACCCCTTATACCATTCCTTTTCTAAGGGTCATGAACCTCATGGCCATGGGATGCTTATGCTGCTTAATATGATGTACAGTCACAGGAGAATCGAACTGTTTTTAGTGTGCACGGAAGGTTGTGAGTGTGATCCCACGTTTGTGCTCGATAATTCGGATCCTCGACATCCAAAATGCGTACATGTGGAAGATTGTGGTTGCATAGATCCTCAAGGAAACTATCATCCTGGTAGGTTAAAAATAATGCCATTAAAGTTGCTTTCTCAACAAAAGACAATCAACTAAAAAGTGGATTTCATATAAGAGAGATTTCAGTGGCAAAATCAGTATTCTCGAACATCAATAAAACGAAGGGAAAGGATCTCTCAGCTTTCGCCGTCTAAATCGAAAGCAAATTATTCTGCTGTTTTTGACCGAATTATAAAATAAAAATCATTATTGCCATTATCAGCAACTTTTCTATCCTCGCTTAATTAAACGTTTTTAGTGGATAGTGAAAACGCAGAAAATCTTCCAATTTTTGCATTCGCACTCTAATGAAAACAACGAAAACGATTTTCAATGTTCTCTTCTCTTTTAAAGATTCTACTGCAAACTCGCAAACAATCAAGAGCAAAACTCTTAGAATCGACTCTTATTTTTAACGAAATCTAAGCTAAGGTTATTCGATTAGCGTTAAACGCCTGCTATGCGCTATTAACTTCAATGGCCATCGAAGAACGCTTTGCAGCTCTGCAATGGAACGGTTTTTCGAGGCGCATATGTCCAAACTGTTTCCACTTACGTGATAGATGTTTTGTTGTTCTAATAGCTTTCCAGTTCTGGAAATCTTGATCAATCGGTTTTAGTCTCTTCGGGGATAAAAATTTTTGCATGTGAAAGCAGCGGGAATGCTACTTAGTCGATCCAGGAGACCCACTTATGGGGGCATAATGGTATTGCTGTCATTAGATATCTTGAAGTCGAGGCAGTTAGTTCGTGTTTTGGACGTCAGTGTCTGGCTTAAGCAACTCTGGAAACTCTGCTTTAGCCCTTTTTAAATTTTGGAGGAGGCTTTAGCTAATGCTTCTCTTCCAAATCCGCATTGAGTATTTATTCATTGCCAGTACAGGGCAACCTATAGATTTCTAAAGTTACGACTTACTACGCAATCCACTGTATTGAGTGACAAATGTTGTCTACTACTCGCTTACCTCGTTTTCCCCTTTTTATATGTTCCCCCCCCCCCTCCATCTCATTCTCTTCCTCACTAACAAATTTACGTTTGTGTCAGTGATCGCCAGCAGCGGGGGAAATTTCAAGATTCAGAAGGGCATTCAATGCACTCAAAAACAGTTAATTAGATTCTCTTTTCGGGTTTTAATATCAGGAGCAACCATTTTACTGCGAAAAGAACTGGGAAATTAGTAGAAGAGGATAGCTGTCTGAGAATGGAATTTTATGCGGTCGTTGAGCTGAAAAAATTTGGTAAACCCTCGTCTTGCTATTTCAGAGATGATCAGCAAGCGATAGTAAACAAACATTTTTGATTTCTTTTCAGCTGGAGATCAGTGGTTAACAGATAATTGCACAAAAGTGAATCTTTGTGTGAACGGAACCTATAAGTCGTATAGGAGACCGTGCTCCGCTGACGGCTTCTGCGGTGTTGACGAAAAATTCAACCACAAGTGCTTGTGTAATAAGGTTAGCAAAAAATGCTTTTCTTTGTACAGTAACTATCGAACTCGAGGCGAAGGCTTTTTTTGAAAGCACAGATGTGCTGGGCACTTCGTCCTTGTTCTTTTCTCCTCCCGCCTCCGCATGACTTCTCAATTTGAAAAGACACATCATTAGAGGCAGTCACCATAAACTGTAAGTTGTAATTCGCCTGGGGGCTAGAGGGGGGTGTTAAGTAGGAAACAAAGAAAGGATGCGATGTTGAAATTCAAAACAGTTGTAAGATCGCAGCAAAATCCAGAAATTGATAAGCCATGGGCACTTCCATGGTTGGAGCTGTAATTCTTTGTGCCACCGATTTTTTCAATTTTTCGTATGTCGCGTGATCGTCCGACCGTGAAAGCTTTATCTCATGTCTAATCTTTTTACGTCTTTTTCCAAGGGACGTCTAACTGTTGTTCAGGAATTTTCATATCTTCCATCACTGGATTAGCAGTCCAATGCCTTAAGCTCCTCCGAGGCTCCTCCGAAGCTCCCCCAACAGTGAAGCGAAAGCTCCACCAAGCTGCTCCATATACAAATGAGAAATAGGCGTTAGCATCATCGAAACACAATACCGTCCTTTTGAGGTGGACCATATTTCAAAATTGGTTCCGGGAAGATTCATTTTTCAATATTAAATGATAATAAAGCGTTTCATGGAAAACCTTTTAAGGGCTACAGCGGTGATGGATATAACTGCGCGGACGTTGATGAATGCTTGGATAAGCGCACATGCAGTGTTGACAAGAATCAAGGGAAATGCACAAATTTACCAGGTAATGCTTAAACTAAAGTGCTCACTAATTACTTGTATTGTTTTTATTGCATCGATTCTCATTGCTAGTTGTAAGTAGAACATTCAGTGTTATTGGAGAAGCTTCTAAGGACGAACATCGCGGTGCCTGACTGAGGACCATTACAATTTTGTGCTAAAATTAGAAACCAAACTTGATGGCTTAATATGTTCACAACGGCATACATTTAGCGATATATTTTAAATTATTTTAAGTTATTTTCAGCAACATACTTGGACAATGTAGGTTGTCTATGAAAAAAAACTTTGAGACATGGTTCTTTTCGCAAGATCGTAACGATGCTTGAATTTGGGCATATTTTAGCGCCTTAAGATCTACATTTGTAAATAAAACTGTTTCGTGCTGGAAAAAAAAGAGTTTGCAAAGAATGCAACGGTTTGTCATGCTACGTATCTTATCTGTACGAGAATCATTATATCTCTAGTTAAATATTTCCACCTTATACC
>JPKZ01001207.1:146152-192460 GCA_000803305.1 Toxocara canis | reverse complement strand
TTCGTTATTTCTCCAAAAGTTTCATCTTTCCATACAAATGACATTCATGATTTTAAAATTGTTACAAACTTATGTCGCATAGAATTCCGCGATAAATTTTGATCAAGCATTCGGTTCAGTAATGCGCCATCAGAATTAGCGCAACAGCTTACTTCGAGTACTTTTTCTTCAACAGCTGAATATTTTAGGCTCACATATTTGCACGTGTGACGTTTACTATAACGATGGTGACAACTGTGAAACTTTCTTACCGTACAGACACTGTGCTGATCTCTACACATACCATAATATTCATGAAGATGGGGCGTACACGTAAGCGAATCTTTTTTTCATTCGAATTTGAACTTAACGGCATTTGAACTTCAAATGCGTAAGGGATATGCAAAGTGCAAAGTTTGAGCATTCCGATTTGCGACATTTTTGCTTCAAACTATACTGCGAGGATTAGCCACTTCAGCCTCCAGCGACACTTTAAGAATTGCTAAGACTGAGTGGGTGAGCCAGCAGTTGAAAGTTCGAATTAGCTCTTTAATCAGCTCTTTGATGCTACCTACCAATCCCCTTAAATTGCCCTCCGGTCCTCATATTAAGCTATATCTTGTGCTGCCGCCATAACCAGTGTTCATGAACCAGAGCGTATATCGAACCGAATCGACAGCATAAGATGCTAGCCATAATCTTCTACACAGGGCAGCGCTCGAACGACACGACATGCGCATCAGCCAGCGCAAGCGCGTTTCCGTAAAGAGCGTGTTCTATTCATAAACGTATTGCGGCACTTTGCATGTTTGATTTGCTATAGGTCAGCATGGAAGTAATAGACGATTTTTGCTACGAATATTTATCCAGTAAACTTTTAACTTTTTGTGGACTGTGAAGCTGCACCTCAGATTCCTGTCACCGCTTACAGCTCTAAAATAATCCCAGCGCCTTTTTGAACGTCGAAATCAAATAACTGAGACAAGTGAAAATGAGGTCCGTAACCTAGAAAGACCAATTTAAGCGGAACGTTTGACAAACATCAGTATATAGTGATGATGATGATGACGATGATTAAAGGATAATGCCACCATATCCGTTCGATGGGAAGCCAGCGTTTACAACCAAGGATGTCTATTGTGATATGACAACACAAGGTGGTGGTTGGACATTAATGTCAAATTCGTTCACGAACTCAATGTCCAACAAGACATACCAACAATACGTGAACGGATTCGGTGATGCACAAATTCAAGACCTTTGGCTTGGCTTGGAAGTAATTCATCAAATGAGCGTTCAAGTTGATACAAGGTTTGTCGGAAGTTTCGCTCGATTTCTGGCCATATATGGGCAATTTTTGTCCCGTACATTTTCTTCTCACTCATAACTGCGAGCTAATCAAGCCTTTCGTTTCTTGGTTCCACAGCAGATCTTAGCTGCTTGTTAATCGCATTCAGCACTCGTCATGCACAACCGATGAACGAAAATTGCGGAGGGGATTTCTTTCCGCCTGCGGTTAAGATAGCTTGCCTTATGCGACTTAGGCGCTTTATCCATCTATTTATGCGATTATGACACTGAATCCTTCCTAAATCTGCCAATTAGACGTTCATTTCTTGCACGTCTTCAAAGACAGTGTGATTTGGAGAACTGTCGACATATATGACTACTGATCGTACTCATTCCATAGTTTGCGGAGTGTTACGACGATAGAAGCGATGGGTAGAAGATAACGAGCAAGCATGGCGAAGAAAAATTAGCACACGAAATTAAAAGTTAATTGGACGAAACCCGTAATTGCTTTAATAGAGGGATAGGAGTGCGGAGCGGAACACACCAGTGAGCTCAACATGACAGATCGAGCTAAGAGAAGCCGAGCCGAATTTTTTTAGAAATTTATGATCAAAGCAACAAAATAATTTTTGCAGCTGCATGTTTTAAGGATATCTGGACTTCCTTCCTCTCTCAAAAACGGTTGAGCGTATTCCTCCAAACAGGTTTGCCAAACTCGCTAAAACTATGTACCAATCTTTCTGGCATATTTTGCTACTATAATATATTCGCTCAGTTAGAAAGTCATTTGAATTCATCTATTTTTCCTGTTAACGGAATGAAACGAGATGACTGCGAAAGATGCGTTCTATTCAAGTGGAGCCACTTAGTATTCTTTTTTGCAGTCTTCGAGTGGACATTTATCATTGTCCGACCAAATGGAAGCCGGGCCAGAGCACATACTGTACGTATCCGTTATTCAAAGTACATGATGCAAAGTCGACCTATGCGGTTGAAATACCGGTCGGATGTGAGGGTACTGAAAATACCTATGAGGATGGTTGGCTACGTTGGGATGAACAAGTTGGTCCAATCTTCTCCGCATACGACAGCGCCGATTGTAAGTGACTGATTGTTTATTATTCATATCATCATTTAAAGCATCGTACAATATCGTCCCAATTATAAATCCTTAGACTTGGAGAGTTTACCAGCTTCTACAGTAGTCCAATTAAATTTAGTCTAAATAAATTTTTAGCTGGATCAGATAGATAAAACCTAAAAAATGTCAAACATATGTTTCAAATTGTTCTACTGCCGGCATTCCGATACTAATATGATGTGGCAAGGATCAATTTGGTTACAGTTAAGGTGGCTTATTAAATCGCAAAAATGTTGTAAAGTTAACGATTTGTCGATTAATTGTATAACTGGAACTACCGTTCGCTCAAAGAGGCTTTTATCTTGTTGCTAGTGATGGAAACTGTGGGGTACAACTGTAACATTTCTAATTCTAACAATAGCTGAGACCTTCTAATACCACTGCAGTAAACCACATCTCAGGGTTTTTTTTTTTTAAAATATGATGATCTGTTTGTTTCTTTCAGCTGGTTGTGCACGCTATTATCACAATACGGGTTGGTGGTATGATAGTGCACGTCTGTGTGGTTCGGCCAACTTGAACGGTAATCGCTATGTTTGCGAGAATACGCCTGTAGCTGGCGAGCTAACCCACTTTTTGAAATGGAATGGTAATCCCATCAGTCAAGCACGTCTCTACCTACGACCAGCTAAATTTCCTGACTATGAGACGAGAAATAATACGGCTGGAATTTTGACAACTGCTCTGCCCATGACAAAATGATCTCAGTCGACTGCAAGCTCGACGATTTCGAAACACTTCAACCAGTAAATTTGCAACCAAAACCGTTTTGTTCGAAAAGCACAACCAATAAAAATGTGCCGCGCATAGTATGGTGACCGATGGTGGAGCAATTCAACAGATAACAGTGACAATTTTGTGCAAGCAAAATGGGCAGAAACAGATTTGTCAAATGGCGATGCTTGCTATTGTAATCACTTGTAACATAAAGAAAATGCTGTGTGAATAAAGAACTTTGCATCAATGAATTTTTGTTCTATGCAACAAAATTTAACTAGTACACATCTTTCAATCGAACTGTTGTCATCAAATGGAACTACGGATGCTCCCCGAGTTACGATGATTCGGGTTAGCATATTTCGAACATCGGATGATGATATTGGTAAGGCATAACTGTAAAAGAAAATCTTGAGTTTCCTATGGAATGCAAACCGTAACACCGTTTGTGGCACGATAGGTTGGAAACAGTGCCCGAACGTACGCATCTGTCCTCTGAGATGCCACTATGCAGTACTACTCCATATTGACCGAAATCCTATGAGAATCGTCGGTAGGCTAGGCCTGCTTTCGACTTTCGATATTTTCAAGTTACGATTGCGTCGTCGTAACGTATCGCCATCGTAACCCGACGACTGCCTGTAGTAGGAAAGACTGGATAATAAATAATCTTACTAAATAGTTTCATAATAAATCCTTATGATTTATTTCGCCTAAAAGACACCAAAAAGCTTGTGAAAAATAAGATTATTCCGGGTAGTTCAAATGCAGTTCAATGTGCATTCGTAATATTAGTGAAAAAGAAATATTCAATACATACTAACGAATAAAATGTTCAGTGGTGTCGAAGTGAATATGCTCTCCAGCAAGAACACTTTTCATGGTTAATTTACTCCAGATAGCCGGGAAATTGTTACCTAAACGGAAGGGAAATCGATAGCCTCCTAGAGATTCGATGTGGAAACTGAGAAATCAATGTTATTGATGATACTGAGTGCAGCTTTTCACAAATGAGCGTTTGAGAACTTGCAACCCATAAATACATTGGTCGGAGAAAGCGCAATTCGAGGATATCCGATTTCTTCAACGGAGAGCAACAGTTCTGATGCATATACCATATATTCTGGTCCAAAACCTCAGGACTATAAGCTTACAGAACTGCAGAGGGGGAGATATTCGAGCTGGAGTCGTATCAATGCTGATGCAGTTATTTCAGCGTTTTTACGGCCTACTTTAAGTATCATAATATTTAGCCCTCAGTAATGGAGGAGGAGGGGGGAGGAGGATGGCACATTATTTGGGACAAAAATTGCGTCGAAGAGATCTTTTTGTTGCTAGCGCGATACGTAACACCCGCTGAGTTTGGATGAGCTGCGCTATTCATTACAGCCCCATTTAGGCGAAAAAAAAATGAGGATGACGAAGTAAGATGAAGTGGCAGAAACGTCAGCCACCGATGCCGTATACAATATGCTCAAAGTTGTATGAGCGACGGCGTAGTATTGAAGGCAAAAGTGCTTCCAGGTGATGCGCTAAAAGAAATTAAAGTATTTGCTTAGAAAGCATAGCCGATAGCTTCTTTCGTCGTCATCTTCTCAATACTCTTGATGAGGAGTGCAGTAAAACACTAATTTTTCAATCAATTTTTTGTAAAAAAAAGCATAGCACAAGACAGATGTATTTTTAAACAAAGCATATGAAACGAAATGAACAAATACTTACACATATCGAAGTATTTGGATATCCAAGTACAAGTACTATTAGAATCCAATGAACAGATACTTAGAGATCGAAGTATTTGTTGCTTTTCTGAAAGGAACAAATGATTGGATCACATCGTTTCTATTGTCCCACCTTTAGTATTGGTATATGATCTGCCCAAAAGACAACGGACTGCATCAGACCGAAATAATTTTTGCCAACTATTTCGATTGAAGCATAGAAATTTCTACTCCTTTCACGAGCATCCGTAGAAGACGTAAAAATCAGTGATGCCAAAGCACCAGAAAATATTTATGCATTGTTCAATGTGTTTTACCACACCGTCGTAGAGTATAGCTTTCATCCGAAAGTAAAGCTTTATTATACAGTAGAATGTTCATGCCATTTTTCAGGAGCATACATTGCGGTATTCACACCAAGACAACCGCACAGTTATCTATTATTTGTATCACAATACTTTAAAGTATTTGTTCCTTTCATGCTGTAGTACGCCATCATATAGTGTAAACCGCATAGCAAAACTGAGTTACAAGGAACGACTACGATATTGACACTTCTATTTCCGCAGAATTTCGACATAATAATCTATACTAAATATGGAATACCAGGAACAACTAATTACCGATTGCAGATTTTATTAATTAAATTTTGCTTTCGTGGAAGAGAAAAGCTCACAATCCTTGAAAAACTCATAGGACTGGAACGAGGGAACGTATCTGAACAAGCACAGGGTCGCAATACCGAATTTGACATTACCTCCCCGTGTTTTTCTTTTAAAAATTTTTAATCGAGATGCCATATTCGAATTCCACGGCTTATAAAAACATTACTTTTCGTATGAGTTCTACTACACGAAATCGATTGTCCGAATTGTCAAATCGCTCCTACTGGTCGGTTTAGATGCTCCTCTGATTTAAAGCGTACGGTGATGACAGAAGAAAGTTTTAATAGCCAAATATTAGCTTTGTCGGCAACGCCCACTTTTGATGAATGATAAGGAAAAAACGAGCGATGATCACGAACCATCACGTGAGCAGAGCCGCCTAATCGCCCACAGAAATGTCCAGATTACAGTCGATACCCTTGGAGGGTTCTTTAGAAGGGAATCTTGATCATCTATTGTTTCTCTTCGCCCAAATCAAGCGTTTCGATCGATACAGCTCAAACAATTGTCAGCGTTGATCGCTTATTAAGGAAACCGATGCGAAAACACTTCATCGCATAGATCACGGAAACTATCCGTTTCACTCTTGTTAGTTGAAAATGTGAAGAAGCAAAAGAAACGAAAAGAAATGATTTCAAATGGTGAGCAATTTTAGTTTACACAATATCTGCGTTTGCTGCATAAAATTTCTCATCCAAATTTTGCAAATGAAATCATCAAAAGTTTTCTTTACGAATTATTTTTAGCATTTGTTGATAGCTACCGAACGAAAAGTCATTGTCATATGAGCTTTTGTCTCTCTTGGTCTGATTCTCAAAGTTTGCACGATGTGGAAAGTTTGAAGATGCCGACAAAACATTCGGAACGCCTCCTAACATATATCACTGGTTGAAAATTGAATTAGCAAAATTTTGACAGGCTTAAACTTGAAGCAAAATTCTTAGCACTTTTGAAGAGTTGGAAGAAAATTGCGAATTATTTGCTTCCCGATGCGCACGATAATCAATCAACTTCTTCTCAGCGTTATCTTCTCTTGAATTACGTACAATCTTTGCGCTCATCTGGTAACCGCTAACATATATAAGAAGGTTAGTATATGAAAGCATTTATGCGAACTTCACTTCATTCAACGACCAATCACATGCCATAATAATTCATCATTCCTACCAAATGGCAATACTCGAGAAATGCTTTTTTTGCCACCGTTAAGAAAATCAAGAAAAAATTAGGAAACTAAGGGAATTTGTTTGGTGGCACTGAAGACGAGGACGCTTCCGGAAACGATCTCAACAGAGCATTCGATAGCCAAATCAGGTGCAATCTCAACAACCCAAAAATGACAATTTATTCGCACCATTTGAAAAATACCCACACGTATCACTGAAGCATTCAGGACAAAAGCCTCTCGAAAATCGAATATTGAGGCGCTGATTGAAAAAAAATAACCCGATTGGTGGCCGTATTCACTATGATCAATTTGTATGCGTGTGGAAGAATACACTAAGCAGGCGTAGCAGTTACTTCTTATTATGTATGAACGACAATTCCAAAAGCCAATATTGCTCCAGTGACTTTCGCACAATTTTGCAAATGCTCCTTATTCTTCTTCAATCATCATTAATCATGTTTTACATTTTTTTAAAAAGTAGAAATAAATGTAAGCGCAGTACAGTGACATTTTATGACACTCGTCCATTCATTGAGTCAATTTTGAAAACCTCACATGAACAACGAATACTCCAATTTTATCTGATCCCAATAAAATTTACGAACGATTCATTTTTCTTCAGCTAAACTGCTCCTTCTCAAACCGGACTGATTGAAAATGCGCATACAATTTTCAACTCTTTTGAGCATAGTGGAATTTTCCTCGCAGGCATATGTATCAATTGCCTTGAAATGGTGCATCGGAAGTAGGAAGATGATATTCGGTTGTAGATTATATCTAACAAATTTCGCAACACCACCTTTAGATGCTGTTGAGTTGAAAGTACTAATCTGGCAGATGGGCAGAAGAGCACACACACACATAGGAAAGAATGGGACCCCGAAAACGCGTTTAAAAAACCGTAAATTTTCATGGAGAGACATCGAAAATACCTAATTCGTTGTGCTTGATTTTTGTTGATAAGAGATTATTTGCGATTATGCGAATGTGGCTGAATCAGATGGATTCTGTTTTCGTAAACGATACAAAAAAACGTTTATATTCATAACGACGTTCAAATGATTCAGTGCTCCAGCTAAAGTAGAAAACTAAATTTTCGATGAACAATATATAAAAGAGAATGTTTTGTCGAAAAGTCGGCACAACCTCAAAAATGGTTCATCCACTGAAAGTGGTGCTTTTGCTATGTGTTACGTTCACAACGTTGGAGGCTTTCCGATCGGCTCGACGAAAACGGTGTGTTCAGTTGCGGACGATTACTTTCTGTGACGATGGGTAAATATAATTAAGAAAACGGCGGATTCAATTGTAAATAGTTTGGTGGTTTGAATACAATGTAGAAATATACAGTTGTTTTTTCGAACCTCCGAGGAATTGATAGAAACATAAGAATGTTGAACAATTCTAGAACATTGCTCAACATTTTTTTAAAATTTCGTTTACTCTGTAATACGAGATGCTTTTTGCTAGCTTATCATATATTACTTGAACCTTCATTAACTGAATCGAAGCGCTGGAATTTATTTAGCTGACAAATTCAACTCGCTCTAATATTCATGGATTGATTCATGTCGCATTTTTCGTTTCTTTTTTTGTCGTTATTTTTCATTAGTTTACTTATATATGTTACGCGAACATCTCTCGCACATCAACGTGGTTACAACTTGTTAAGTGGGGGGGGGGGGTTAGTCAGTGCAGAACATCACTAATGAACGGAAATTCCGAGATGGAATGCGAGCAGTGACTGACACGGACAATCGGAGAAGAGTTCATCGGAAAAAAATCACAGACTTAGACCACATCGAGGAATTTTTATTTATTAGTCAGTGTCAGCTCTCTATGGACGAATTCAAGCCGTTTACATTTTATCGGTGAGGAAAGAGAAATTTCCATTGAAAAGGCCATTTGCTAGAACTTTGAAAGTTTTCTTCCTAGCGTTACAACTGGAAGAATGTTGAAG
Source organism: Toxocara canis (assembly GCA_000803305.1). Taxonomy (NCBI): domain Eukaryota; kingdom Metazoa; phylum Nematoda; class Chromadorea; order Rhabditida; family Toxocaridae; genus Toxocara; species Toxocara canis. Next base: position 183,816 of record JPKZ01001207.1, on the reverse strand, counting down.
GCTTCTGCATCATCCTCCTCCCCTCCATCTCAGCACACCAGTGGTAATACAGTTATATAATGGTTCAGCTCATCTGATGATTGCCCAACTGGTGATCATTCCATGGAATGTCGTTCAAAAGCAGAACTGCAAGAAATAATCGCCGATTTGAAGAAAACGATTATTGCACAGCAGGAGAGCATCAACCCGAACTGTACGTCATGTTGGAGTGGACCGTGTATGAACGGTGGCAAATGTACGCCGATAGACGCGAGCACGTACAGGTATGTAAACGTTTATGCACAGGTAGTTAGATATTTCACATAAAGGTAAAAGAAAATAGTTCACATAGAGGTAACCACAGCGATACTGAGCGTCCTCTTTCCGTTTATTGCGAAATACATTTAGAATCCACGTGCGAAATGCACTTGCAGCACCATCAGGTATAATTTTACCTTAGTGCTTTCTCCAATAAAAATTTCGTCTCAATACTCTCGCCAAAAAAAATTTTATCCCAGTGCTCTCTGTAGGGAACTATGCTAACCACTTCAAGATATCTCACTTCCTCATGCACTGCGTATCGTCTAGGAAACTGTTAGAGAGGCACTGCCTTTAAAAGCTAATTAGTTTTAAACATGGTCGATGCTCGAAGAACTACTAAGCGGTGATTTTCGACTCAGAAAACCTTTCCGTTATATGCGCAAAAATGCCTAAATAAGATTTTTTGTTCATGTCCTAGCCCTGCAACCAATGAAGCTCAATCCGTCAATAACGACATGCAATTACTGAATGTTAGATATAGCTGATACGAATGCAATGAACAAACATCACAGATAGAAAAGTTAAGTGTTAAAACATATACACAACCCAACTCTTTTAACCACTGCAGTCGTTTACAGCAAGCCACTCACTTCTTTTTCTACAAGTTCTGCATGATTCCGACAATGTATTGATGTGCAAATCACTTTCTAGAAACGACAATTTTTGCTGAAAAAATTCTCGGCAAAAGAATGTGTCATTTTGAATGACCAAAATCGCCAAAAATGAAATTGCCAGTTTGGTTTGAGAACTTCGTTTATTGTGGAACCGTTTCGGAAAGTTGTAATTTCTTTTCCAAACAGATGTGACTGTCCAGAAGAATTTGTCGGCGAACAGTGCGAGAAAAAACTGAAATGCCATTCAAATACGTGCGGCGCAAATGCTATTTGCTCTATCGGTAACCATCAAATTATGTGCGTTTGCCCAATGGGATTTACAGGTTCGTAGTGCTTCTGTGGTTTTTTAATTCTGCTCTGATCTAGTACAATTTCGTCGTTACTTACTCAGTTGTTTAGGTTATGTAGTTACTTGATTATATGGGAAACTTATACAGTTTTGGAAGAACTCCTCATACCATTATGGTTAACAGTCGCACAGAAACCTCTATCAGCATCAGTGAGATTCACTGCGTCTAAGGCAATCTCCATCTTTAAATTCTCTGTTCGATTCCCAAGTTGTTGCCTAAAAGTAGCTGGTTTTCCTAAGGGTCTTTTCTAAACATAATTTAAAAAAATAATAAACGTTCCCTCGCAAGAAAAAGAAATAATAAACGTTCTCCTGCAAGAGGACAATCAATTACTGCGAATGCGGAATACCCAAAATTCAGATATTGTACGGTTAGAAAGCTTTCTAACTTAGGCAGGCAACAATCTTAGCGGTCGTCGACGAGCTGCATTCGCTTTCGCTAACACTTTTGAAAAAACTTTCAATTCCATAGTTAATAGTTACTTTTATCCATTTTTAATCGTGCAAAACACAGTTTACAAATTTCCGGTAATTACTCGATACGTTCATATTTTAAAACAACATTTATTGATCTGAACTTCAACTACGCTACATTAATTTTCAAAATTTGCCAACAACGTAACCGAAAAGAAATTTTTGAATGAATTTTTTCCTTCAAAATATTTCCGACAGATACCTATAAAATTTCATTAAATTATTTATTGAAAGATTCTTTTTAAAATCACTCATAGAGAATGATACATTTGAGTAAAACAACAATTCTTCTTTTTCGTAAAACAGCAGTTCCTATTTTTCTGTTCGGTGCTAAGATATCGTTTGTGGAATGATCTTTATTGAGGTAATCGCTAATCAACTACAACGCGCCACTCATTGTTCCTAAAGAATATTTTATTCTTTTAAATGATTCGATATGATGGAAGCAAATTAACCATCGCAATGCTCAAGCCTCAAAAAAAGGAAGCATTCCAGAAAATGTGCATTCCATAGATTAAAACAATGCAAAAAAATGCCTTCCAGAATATCTTTGATTATGACGCGAACATTTAAATGGCAAGTCACCTCTCCGCTAACTTCGAACCATTGGAAAATAGGAAAATTAACAAATTCTCCATATCGTATTGCACAGTAGAAGCTCCGAACAGATTGGATCGCTACAACAAGAGCAGAAAGTCCGATTAGGGCACATGCCTGTTCTTGTTCTTTGTTCTTATACACATCACCATGAGTGGAAAAACCAGTTAAATCTCACAAAAAAAAACAACTTAAATACCCCATAAATTCACTTGTCATTTATACATTCTTTAGATGTTGCAAAAGTGTCGCACAAACTGTAAAGAATTCGCAAGTTTTGAGTTTTTGTACTCAGTTGTGTAATATTTGTGATGCGTATGCAATTCATAATTGTTCAATTTAAGGATGTTGCAGAATATTAATAGTGCTTTGTACCGGTACGTTGTAGACACGTATGCTTTCGTTCGGCGAAAGCAGACATGTCTAAACGGTCGTTTCTTGATGCTGTACATTTCACTGTCTGTTATAAGTATTTTTAATTTTGCGACATTTAATACTAAAATGTTGAGGAAATCCACGGGTCAGCTGTGCCCAAAGGACAGTAACAGCGTCAATGGTGGGAGATCCGCACTATACTACATTTGATGGACGCTCATTCGACTATATGGGTTTATGCCCTCACTATTTTGTCGTGCCTTGCAATGATACCCTACCGCCGCCGTTCGGCAGATTTGTGGTCAAAGCGAAGAATACTCCTTCATATTCAAATGCTCAGTAAGTGAACTTATTTCATCGTTCACTGAACGATTTTATGAAGCAGTAAATTGAGCTCGGAACGCTTCAATGATCGGAGTGCCTTTGACTCGGAAAATAGCCTGATAAAGCGGATCTTTAAAACTGAACTGTGCTAAACGATCATTTTCGATGGCTGAAGGTAGCCATTTAAATCCGGGAGCCATTTAAATGTTTGAGGCATCTGCATTTCGGGTGTATCATTTTTTTTTCATATCGTTCCAACTCGAATTCCATACTGGATGCATATAAATAATTGTCGATCTGCTTAAATAGTGGCATTGCTCTCTTCAGAGTTTCAAATGTGGACGAAATGGAGGTTGAGCTATACGGTTTGTCTCTATATTCAAACGTTCGCACATTCGACCTGTTCGTCAACAGAATATCGACAACAATGCCATTCTTTTATCCTAACAAAGAAAACGCAAAGGTTAATGGGTTCATAGCTTTTATGGCAATACGCTCGAAAAAATCAACAGCCTTACTACTGTAAACTCAGTGGACTGTCAGTGTGTATCATGTTGTTCCGAAAGGTGATAAAAATGACCATTCGTTCTCGTAAGAAGTAGTGGTGATATACCGCACTACTACGAACAGTAGTAACAGCGGTACTGCAAGCTGAGGGGCTTGTTACGTTAGCTGTTTTGGTAAATTAATCAACCGTGAAGCTGCCAATGGTTTATACTGAACCGCTAAAATAGTAAGGTTTACTCGTAGTGCATTTGCATTTCAACATATGCATATACACATTTGCTAGGACGTACGAAAACCGAATACTTAATGCAGGAATTTTGCTTTTCGGCCTCCTTTTCTTTCTCTTTGTCTCGACACAATATTTTCTATTTGTTAGCGGAACGAATCATGTAGATTCATTTTAACTGTTCCCATCTTACCCCGATAAAATTTTATATTCGCTGTCCTCCTTCTTCAGTCATACAGATTTACTCGACATTACTCATGGTGTTAGTTAACCTCATTGCGCAACATTCACTGTAGATCCATTCATTAAACACATTTGCTCACGACTCACATCTCGTTTTGTGATGAAGATGGGCAAAAAGCGTGCATACGATGTATTTTTCATGATTCGACTTTATCACGTCACAAGATATTAAGTACTTGTACCGTAACAGAATTCTTCATATCGTTCAGCGAAAACTAATGAGCACAGCAGAACGTGACATTTCTTAGGAAATAATGCAGTTGAGCGTGTATTAATGGTATAGTTTGCAAGATGGCCGTGCTGATCTGAACGATTGAAACGCTGCTGTTCTCTTTCAATCGCTTTTAGCTTTGTCACATCCTTTTTTTTTCGTTTTCCTCAACTTTGTTTCAGTTCAACTCGCGCAGAACAAGCGGCTAGGAAAGCGTGAGCAAGGCGAATGGCAGGAACGAGAACGAGCCCCATAACAGCTGCGGTACACAAATTGAGCGAAAAAATCCTGAGCGCATGTATAATGTCATCATTGTATGATCGTTGCACTACAGAAACGCAATCATTGAAACGATAGTCTGTAAAACAAACCAAATTTAATCTGTGTTGAATGCATGGCAAATCCCCATTTCTTTTGTAGTCGCAAAGGAAGTACATGTTTTCGTTTGCAGATTTCTGTGACATTCCACAATCATGAGATGAGAATTCGCAGTGATACAAACATACTTGTACGCTTCAACAAACGAAAGCTAAGTGTGCAAATGCCCGACGTTGAAGAGCTGAGGGGATCCGACATACTGTGTGGATTGGCAGGAAACATCAATTCGGATTGTAAAGACGACTTAAGGAAACGGTATCATCCTGTATTGTCAACGTTGATCATAAAGCTAATATTAGCACGTTTGCAATTCGGTAGCCACTTTCAAGGTCTGCAATAACTGCATGTCCTTGCGTGCAATTCGATGTGGCCATCTTCTGTTTTTCAAGCAATAGCACTGTGATATTGCTTGGCAAACTGGTTATAATTACCCTTATCAACGTAAAGACAACATGCACTTACATCGTGGCCAGCATATATTTGCGTTCACAGCGAAACTAAAAGTAAAAGAAGAAAATTTAGAGTGAAGTAATCAGAACTTTTTCGTTGAGTTTCATAAAATAATGAACGAAATCGATCTTCAGAGTAATGTGAATCAATCGAACTTTTGAAAATGATAAAACTGATGCAAAGGCAGCTGTAGCTGCATCGATTCGCGTATCGATGCAGCTGTCAAACATGATCACGCATGACTGTTCTGACCAGTTTCAGAACGCCTGGTCGTCGGCCTACTGGCGATCCGTCGAGTAAGCAGCTGGGAATCGAGCCCATTTCTTCCCGCGTACAAAGCGGGGACTCTACCACTGAGCTACTGCCCGCCTGATAAAACTGATAAGTCTCGAAAATTCTGGAAAAGTGTAATATAGTTGTTGTATAGCCATCTTATCATTACTTTAATAGAAAACTCCTCAAATTCGGCATTTTTCTTTTTCTTTTTGCAGGGACGGAACATTACTCAATAGTGAATCATGTTCGTCAACTACAAAGGTGAACGAATTCGGTGACAGCTATATAATCACAGAAGCAAACCACTTCATATCCGAAAATGGGATGATTGATAACGGGCCATGCAAGAAGGGTGCAGAGATGGGATCGCCTCAAAATGATTGTGTACGAACTGTTTTCCTTTTATTGTCCTTATTTTAATTTCATTTCTACGTCGCTTAACCAATACAACCAACACTGTGAAGCCAAATGCAATATTGTACCGAAATAAATTATACAGTTTAATTTGTTTCTTCTTACTTGTGAGAAAACAAAAGAATTCTTACTTCCAGGTTTTTTTTTTCATTTTGTTAAATAGCTGCTATTTTATTTTATCGTCGCTGCATGAACAGAGGCTATTACAACAAAACAAGAGTGTATCAGCATATAGAAATTATGTAAATAAAATGCCTATTGTATAGTGTATGAAAATAACAATACTTCTTTATCACCATTACCGAATACTGTCACTTTTTATAGGATATGGAAGAGGCAAAAAGGCTTTGCAAACCGATCATTGACGTCAAACGTGGTAAAGGGATTTTTTCGAGATGCATGAAACTTCCAGTGACTGAGATCGATCGTTCATACGAGGCATGTGTTTATGACACATGTTACGGACGAGCTAAAGGAAGCGATGATAAGACGTTTTGCAATTCGCTCGAACTTTTCGCTGAAAAATGTCAACTCTACTTGCCCAGTAAGCCATTTTTGTTAGAATTAGAAAGTTGTTTGAACTGGAAGGGAATACTTATGCGGCTATTGCATCCAACTTATGCACACTCTATGTTGCTGTGTATAGTTGACGGCTATCCTGACTTTATTTCTTAGTGTATCCCAATAGGTAAAACTCTGCTCAACTTATCTCGAGCTAGATGAGTGCCATTTCGTAGGTAAATTTTTCGAATAACATTTCTAGAATAGGCTAGAAGGAATTTTACGAAATTTTCAAATTTTTTCACTAATTATTCCGCACATTTCCATTATATTCATCCTCAGCTGGAAACGTTTAGTTCTCTGGCTATTGTTTTTCTAGGACCAAACCTGAAGTTTTCTAGAGGGGCCATCTTTTCTACTCTTAAACTCTGAAAGCCTTGGAAAACTCTTAAAAGCGTAGTTTTGTACTTGCGCGATCAGCGAAATTCAGGAGTGGAACCTGATCTTCTTTTCGGGGATATAGCTAGTGTAAGAGAGAAGACAATCGAATTGAGCACCAAGCTTTTAAGATCAATAAAACAGCCGTGAAGAACCTAATAATCGTTAGTCTCTCACTCTGTTTTTGAACGGTTTCATTCCTTTCAATGAAACTTTGATGAAAAGGTTTTCTTCGTTTAAATCGACAAAGCAGCTAATGAGTATGAATATCTTTACACGGTCAAACTAGCAAAGCAAATTTACATGTTTCAATTCCGAGCATTGTCAACTTCCCTTCATAAGTCACTGCATCCAAATCAATCCGAACGAGCAGAGGGAGAGAAAATATGCTAATTTTCTTTAGACTTCTATTATAAATTAATAAATATATACAATTGTAATTGAACAATTTGTTTCGTTGCAATCAATAATTGTTTCTTTTTGTTTTCAGATACACCGCTAAAATGGAGAGTACGGTCGGGTTGTGATGAATTACAGTGTCCACTTCATGCGATAGCAAAAGAATGCGCATCTGCTTGCCCCAGAACGTGCCACAATCCAAATCCTCCAATAGAATGCAATGAACGTACGAAATTGATCTTACATTGCCTACCATAGACTCTTTATGCATCATTTGTCCGCGATGAGACAACATGAAAGCGAACAACCAGTAATCGAAACTACTACGCCATTTGGCGAGGATCATGGATGGATGTGTCTGTCTGTACTGAACATATGCTTTTTTTCTCGCCATTTTTTCCCTATACAATACAGCACAGCGCCTAAAGCGGTGTAATTCTTGCTGTTCATAAAAATTTTAAACATATTACAAAAATTCTGCGATTCGAAACGCTCATGTGCTAGTCCCATTGGTGGCTAAGTTAATTAATTCCACCATAGAATAATAGTTTTTCCAAAGTTCTGCCATGGAAACTGCATTAGTAGCAGACGAGTGAAACATGTTGAGTAATTTCAGCTTGTTCGGAAGGATGCGAATGTGAGCCGGGCTTTTATTTGGACGATTCTGATCCGATCAAGTCCGTCTGTATACCTTTGGAGGAGTGTGGCTGCAATGATGAAAACGGAAACCATCATGCAGGTTCGCCACTCAAAGAAAAATTAGCAGAGAATAAAAAGGAAATAAAGAAATAAATCCCTCTTTTTTTGCCCCCCCCCTCCCTTTCTTTTGTCAGCGTAGTCAGTAATGATATGGTCATGATGAAAAAATTCGTCAAAATTCATTTTCAAAAGTTCCACGAAACATTCACTGAAAAAATCAGAAAGGCGTTAACTTCACACAGCCTTCAAATGATGGAAGCACACTTGTGATGAACAAAATGATATCCGGCCCATATTTCTTCATAATCCTGAATCCATGATGCCCTTCACCTCATAACGGGAATGACGCTAACAAAGTATTAAACGAATGACATATACACAACATGAAGGCACAAGGTCGATGATTTGGTTGACGACAACATAGGTAGGCATCCGGTCGGTGAAGCACGGATAAATAAAAAACCAATAGCCAACAGCCCAGACGTTCTGGTAGGGTGATATATGCTCGGTCTGTGTTCCAGTTATTATCACGAACGTCTAAAACTTTAAGTTTATTAATTGGCCATTTATATTATATTCCAAACTGCATGATTTCTTCATGTGAGCGGATCTCGCAAACGCATAGCACTTATTCGTGTTATCATTTGATGCGCCTAGACTTATTATTCCCATATTTGAGAAATGAAATAATGTTATGTTTTACTTCAGTAAGAAATGAATACAAATAGCACAAAATTCCATTCGTAAATCCTGAGACTATTGCCGTTTTCTAAACCCGTTTAGGTGGCATGCAATCGAAGGAGGTTCAGAAGGTTCCACATTTTTTCACGCAGACATACACTGGAAGATGAAAATTTTTTGTCACCCCTTGAATATATAGATGGGCAGTCAAAAGTGCATTAGCGCACAGTTTATCTTGGTAGTACATGGTAATTAGAGGCCCAAATAGGAATATTAGCAGCTATCATGGTGGGAAGAGAGGGTGTTTAATCGGAAGCGCACGTACCATTAGCCAGATGAGGACGAGGACAAGAAGGATATTGTGATACTGTGATAACTGTGAAACTATGAGGACACTGCGGTAGCCTTCAAGAAGCTGCGTACAATCGAGGAGTACTTAAAATAAGACGGACCCATTAGGGAATCTGAACGTACTTCACATTATGAGACATCCATCCCTGCAAAGAGTAGTAGTTAGTAATTAAATTTTGCAGAAACCTAAAGTAGCAAATAGTAATTTCGAGAAATACTTTGCTTTAATTTTCAGCCGCCGAAACGTGGGTAAACGAAAACTGTTCGACGATAAGTCACTGCGACAAGGGTATCGCTAAAACTGAGGCTAAAAACTGTTCGGCAAACGCCGTCTGCGCCATTCACAGCACTGCTCTCGTCCGTAGATGCATTTGTAAGGAGGTATGCACTTATACGTATAAAGGATGTCCCATATTTGAAAAATAACTTCGTTTAAAGACAAAATAGCATTGCAGAGGTAATATCAGCAACCCGAATTCTTAGAGATTTCACTGCAATCGGATGCTCGATCTCCCACCGGATCACAACGCCTCCATTCGTGACCAAACAGATCCTCTACACCCTATTTCAAATTACCCCACCAACCGTGCAAAGGAAGTCGCAGGTGCTAGAAAGCTGGATGCGTTAAAAATGTGCTTACACTTTGCAACATATCGAGTTTCGCATTCCTCGACGCGATAGCAAGTAAATAAAGCTTCCACAGAAAACGTGAAAGCGTTGGGATCGAGTAACACAAAGGTTTCATTACTTCAAGCAATTCATCAAAGAGAAAGGTATGATAGGAGAAACTGCCCAACAGAGAACATGGTCGACACCCCTGACATGGATTTCGACATACCGCTCAGCCGTTTCGATCACTGGACGCTCCCGCAAACGCGACTATCGATCGGGGAGTATCATCTCCGACTAGCGTCATCATATGTTAGGGTCTGCTAAGCCAGTGCGAACTACCGCCAGTTCGACGCATTGAGAGGTGAAAGGCTTTTTCGGTTCTAAGAAATATGAACAAAAATGTTTTTCACTAAGTTACTTTAAAGGGTTTCGAAGGCGATGGATACACGTGTGACGATATCGATGAATGCGCCGATCCTCAAACTTGCAATGCCGGATTGGGACACGGAAAGTGCAACAATACGCCTGGTATAAAATTCGATTTGCAAAACAAGAGATTTTCCGGTTTTCCTTAAAATCATTCACGCCAAAAGAAATTTCTTGATATAGAAAAAATCATTTGAAATGAAAACATTTGCCAATTACAAAACTGTACGACTGATTAAAAAGCAAAAATATAAGCTAGATAAAAACACACATCAATAGTGTTTTATGACACCTTTTGGCAGAAATTAGCATTAAGAAGTGTACTTTAACAGCATGAGATAATATCTTTGGCAAATTAAAAGATACCTCAAAATCATCGGCATTTTTCATCGACTTACCATCGCCCGAAAACAAATGTTTAATTTTTTTTTTTCAAGTGGAAAACCTAATAAAAGAGAGCGTTTTAGTTTTGATATTCCTCAAGTGCGTTTAAGGATCGTATGTCTGCAAATGCCACCCGGATTATGACAGTGACCCAAATTGTCAGTACTATCGACCACGTCGTCATTGCGCAGATCTTTTCAAATATCACAACATTGTTAAAAGCGGTGTTTATAAGTAAGTTCTTCTGCATATTAGCCACTTTCGCCTTTAACAACTTTTAATGCGCGTATATCAACCAGTCAAGAAAATCGCCTTCTATGTCTGTTATATGCAGTTCCGGAAGATACCCAGTTTTGGCAAGAGTTTAGCTCGCGTACAACGAAATATGGAATGCGAAACTATATCTTTGTTCAACAAGAATCGCTCGCCGTCGTTGTTAGCCCCCACCCCCTACGCCCTCCCACTAAACATAATTTGGCGCTATAAGCGGTTGTCTCCAGACTTTTCATTGAGGGCCGGTAAATTGCATGTTGCATCTATTGCTTTCATAGCACGCCTTGAAGCCCATTTAAGTAACATTTTCTAGGGTAACGTATACTGTCACTAATTAAGAAAGTCAGCAGTAATTCTGCCAACTGGAACAAGCACACCACCGATACCTAAACTTAATCTGAGCGCCCTGTACAATGCGAATGCTCATCCAGTTAAATCGACAACCGATTGTGAACATCGGACTAAAATGACGCGTGATAATGGGAAGCTCACTTCAATATTTAAAAAAAAAAACACCATATCGAGATGAATTCTAATTAATCATGCAAACACACTTTTATGCGATTTATGCTCGTCACTTTGATCCCATAGGCACACGAACAAACATGCAGACGGTATATAGCAACAAATATAAATATGCGATGATTTCAGTATCAGACCATTCTCGTCCATCGACGGGCCTGAGGCTGATATAATGATATCAGTTTATTGTGATATGACAACTGAAGGCGGTGGCTGGACTCTTATGAGTGGCTCATTGAGTGACTCGATGTCGAACAAAACTTTTGATGAATATGTTACGGGATTCGGCGATCCAGCAATTAAGGACGTTTGGCTCGGCTTGGATATCATTCACCAAATGACTGTAAACGAAGATACAAGGTCCATCGTTTGTTTAAGAAATAGGGATATATGGCCGTTTATTCTCAACGACTTCCAGTTTGACATTTCTTGCTGGAAACGATTTTGATATTTGAAAAGACACAATGAAAACTCCACTCACTGTTTTCCTTATAACATTCAACTTACTATTTCTTTTCAACACGACTGCATAGTTCATCGAACAATGTCTGGGTTTTCATTTACAACGAACGATATAAGACTACAATTTTGCCAACGCTCCAATGTCATGAACCTATATTTCGGCGATGTTGCCATGAGTAATGCACAGCAATTACACATTTAAAGAAAATAAAGCTAGAAGTTTAGAAGAATTTCGAAAGATTCTTTCAGAAAATGAATTGTTTCTTTAAAAAAACGTTAAACATTACATCATCGAAGATTGAGCAAAAAATTGAGAGAAACAATAAAGCAGAATGGTCAGTAACTGTTCAAAATAAGGTAATCGGTCCGGGGTCGTCACAGAACAACTAGATAATATCATTCCCTACTTGTCGCAACTCTGTAGTATTGTCTGGCGTACTCCAAATCGCCATGAAGAACCGGTGACAGCTCTCCTAAACGAATTTCTAAAAGGCGTAACCCAAAACTTCATCTGCTGCAAGCAGCAGTGGTCACGGTGGCGGAATAAACGGAAAACTTGAAGCAATGAGCAGTTATAATTTCTGTTGCTCGGTGATCGATTCAGCAAACATGATTCTGTTTTCCAGCCTTCGAGTGAATTTACACTACTGCGCGAAACGTCTAAAGCAGAAGAACCTGAAAATGAACATACCAGCCAGAAGTACCTATTGCACATACCCAAGTTTCAAAGTGCACAATCGTTCGCGCCAATACGTTGTCGAAATCCCATATGCTTGTGAAGGAACCGACGAAAGCAACGAAGACGATGGCTGGGTGAGATGGGATGGAAAATATGGACCCAAATTTACTGCTTACGATTCTGCAAATGGTAATTTCGATTATGCAAGTATTTATGTCCGAAGACGTAACAGTCTTCTACTAGAAAACTCATTGTTTTAGGTTTGATTCATAACTTATTTCCTTGTGAGCTGAACGGCGCACAAAAGGGAATTTGAAAATGGATTTCTGAAAGTATATATATACATATATATATATATATATATATATATATATACATATATATATATATATATATATATATATATATAATCTTCTCGAACATATGCGGATCCTCTGCTGTACCTTCAACAAATGGGAGAATGCCTTTGCTTACCCAGAATCATTCTATTTCTAACAGCTATCTCAGCTTTCCTTTTGGCTTGTCATAAAAGATGAACCTTCAATGGATTTGTCTCGAGCGTTTAAGCGGCCCTTCTAATGCAAAGTTTTGATGGATGGACGTGAAATCAGCTTGACAGATTTAGAACCACTGCGCCATTACCGAGTTATATTTTTAGCGAAGAATATGACCAGCAGGTAGAGTGAAATTATGAATGCTCTAATGACTTTCCATGGGTGAAAAGCATCGCCTGTAGAATAAGAATTCCAGGCCCAAAATTTGCAAACTGAAACTTTTACGAAAATCGAAACAGGTTAATTTTGAAAAAGATTGGTGCCATAATCTTAACTTCAAAAAGCAAAGGAATTCCAGAATCGAACAAGAAAAAAAAGCACCAGCTAGCGCACTGTAGATCACGAAAGTGGAAAGTGAACTGGAATTTGAACATGAAACTGGAATCCGAGAACGAAATTCCCATGCAGCTCTACTGCAGAGCCATCAACGTACAACGTTCGTAACTGTCAACTAATCAAGAGTTCCTAGCATTGAAATACGTCACTAATTGTACGCTTCTATCCTTTAAGCCATTAGAATCGGAAATTTTGCCTTAAGCTATATTAATAACACCACAAAATAATTGAATTCAAAAGTTTGAGGCTGTTTCAAATGTTTACCATTGGCTGCTTAGACGAAATAATGAAGGGACGCAGCTAACCAATGGTGCATTCCCAAGTAGCTCTTCTGCTCTTCATAAGATTTTGGAAAAGGAAACGGAACATCGATATCAAGTGGGTTCACCTTCCATATCACACAGAATAGTGATGAGAATAATGAAACGCGCTCAACGTATTCTAATTTACCGTAATATACAGATAGAGCCTTTTAAGCCAAATATATTTTTAAAAAATTGTAAATTTCTAACAGTAGGCACCCTTAATTCATCATTTGTCCGAAAAATTCTCCGCTACCTCATTTTTGTCTCTCAAGAAAAAGGTGTAATGCAATGGAAATGCACATGAAAAATGAATTTCAGTGATCTGTAAGTGCGTGTCGCGAACACGAAATGCACGCAAGGCGCTAAAGTCACCAAAAAAAAAAAGAAACATCACTTCGGACTCATCCGAAAACCCAGAAATTTACATCTAGTACGGCCTAGTAGAGCTGAAAACGAGGGAATGTTAACAATACCTGTACGTGACCTGAATATTCGTCTTCCACTTTTAATAACCGTTGTGCTCACAAAGCCTTTTTCAGCAACTTGTTCGAAATTCTATCGCAATACAGGATGGTGGTTCGATGATGAGGATCCGTCTTGCGGATCTGCAAATCTCAACGGTAATCGATATAAATGCGAAGCTAGACCAAACACCTCAGAAATTGCTCGTTACCTTAAATGGAACTCAAACTGTGTCGGTAAAGCAGAACTGTTCCTTCGACCGTCCAATTTCGATGAGCACAAATTAGCTGATCAAGAAGCGCTTGAGGATGAAGGCTCTGAAGCGCAAATCATTGCCAGTTCGACTGGGCTGAACAGAACCGCCGAATTCACGCTTGACACAACTTCCGAATATCAATATCCTTCACCAAACCAGCACTCGGCCGCCGAAAATGATACCGAGAAAGACGAAAAAGCGAACTCGACACTCGCACCCGTGAACAACACGACAAATGATGTGGGTAATCAAGGCACATCACAAAGCAGCGCGCAGGACGAGACAGATTCGATTTTTACAAGCCGGAACTGGCCGTCTCAATCGAACGACCACCACGAACAAAACACTTCAACACTCCGGCCTATCGCCGGCAGAACAACTTACGCGCAACATGACAACTCATTCGTGTACGCTGCAAACGACACGAAAGTTTCGGTGGCTTTAAGCAACGAATTATCGACTGCGAAGAGTAATGTAGAGGAGCAGAGGAGTTCCATTTTAGATTCCATGATCAGTGGACGAACAGATGCGCAACACGACAATCCGTCCACAAGCGAAGGAGATGAATACGCTCGGGACGTATTAGAGAGCAGCTCGGTGTTGCATTTGAAGGGGACCGAGCAACCGGACAACTCTACTTCCGAGTACGCTCGGGACGTATTAGAGAGCAGCTCGCTGTTGCATTTGAAGGGGACCGAGCAACCGGACAACTCTACTTCCGAGTACGCTCGGGACGTATTAGAGAGCAGCTTGCTGTTGCATTTGAAGGGGACCGAGCAACCGGACAACCCTACTTCCGAGTACGCTCGGGACGTATTAGAGAGCAGCTCGGTGTTGCATTTGAAGGGGACCGAGCAACCGGACCACCCTACTTCCGAGTACGCTCGGGACGTATTAGAGAGCAGCTCGGTGTTGCATTTGAAGGGGACCGAGCAGCCGGACAAGCCGACTTCCGAGTCGATTTTTACTGAATCAAGTAACGCGCAACATTACAGCTCATTCGCAAGTGCTGTAAGAGGTAACCTTCCAGACGCATTAAGCGGCAGATTACAGCCTCCACTGAATGAAACGGACCAGCGGAACAAGTTGACTACGGAGTCTACAGAAGGGACGGAGGGGTTTACGGGAGAAGACCAGTTCCCATCAAAAACTGCAAAACGCGCGGAAATGACCACAACCGAGGAAATAGCCTCAACAGAACAAACGGCCATGCAAACAAAAATCACGACACAACCGCAGGTGGCTACAACACGATGGGAAGGCAGAACCTCGGAACATCGGGTCTCAGGGACGACAAAGATGTCTTTTACTGGATCCGCCAGAAGAGTGACGAGAGATTGGAAAAATGAAGCGACACTGCGAAGGAGACCGGAAGATATAGAATGGACTACGAGAGAGGCTATAATAGATCTGACAGCAATTGAGGATTACTAACAAAGCACATTAGCAGTGTAGCGAATGACGAACGTTAGATCCGCGCCGTAAGGTTGTGCATCTGGCGCTCGCTTTACGCCCTCACTTGCTGGAGATCAAAAGAAAATAGAGTGAGGAACAATGTCAAAAAAATCCAGTCGTTTAAATAAACGTTAACGAATGCATATTGATTTGATTGCCCAATGGATTTTATAAAAAGAAAGAAAAAGAAAAAAATCTTGCCGAATTGTTCGAAATTTCTTACACAGAACAACGAAAACGTGATGTCATTCGCTACCAGCACTACGCGTCATTTCGAAATTTGAATTAGACACGGCCTAATTTATCCAAAACACTATTTTACCCTATTTCCTCTTTGTGGATTGTTGCTGTTATCATCTATTAATGATTATCTTCTGCTTGTATCAATGAAGTAATGTCATCAGTTTTGTTCGACAATTCCTCGTCCTTCCTCGAAATAGTCCTTCATTCATATTTATTTCAATATATGACGGCAGCTCTGTGATTGCAAAGAATAAATGTCTCAGAATCCCTCTCTCTTTCTCTCTCTTTCTTTTTTCTCTATGTCTGAATTCGATGTTCAAAATGAAAAATACACATATACAAGTCACATACACCTGTCTACG
Source organism: Toxocara canis (assembly GCA_000803305.1). Taxonomy (NCBI): domain Eukaryota; kingdom Metazoa; phylum Nematoda; class Chromadorea; order Rhabditida; family Toxocaridae; genus Toxocara; species Toxocara canis. Next base: position 167,678 of record JPKZ01001207.1, on the reverse strand, counting down.
AGCCAATACATGTCCTCTTATAAGTGTTTTCTTATAAGCGCGTGAAGGATTCATCAATTGCGCTTTCTTTGAGAAGCTGGTCGCTTATGAATGTATCAGCTTTATCTAATCTTATTAAATTAATGATTCTGATACAGCTTTCAGCACTCTTTAAGAGTGCCCAGCCCCGATTCCCAAATCTTCTTGTTCCTTCGCCCACTTATGGGCACCTAAATGGGGTCGGTATATATTGGCAACCCTTTGGTCTTCATCAGTTGCGCATTCCTTGAGAAACTGGTCTCGCTTGAAAATATCAGTTTTTATCTCAGTTCATTGATGATTCTGCAAGAGCTCTCAACGCCGTTTATGATGTACGCAACCTCAGTTCCGAGATCGCGTCCCTTCGTCCACTTATGGGAACTTACATGTGATTGGCACATACTGGCGGCCCATATTTTACTCGTTTACTCATATTGTAATGCCGTACAGCATCCTTTGCTGCAAGACAAAATGTATTTGGTTGACGCAGTGATACCACTAATCCCTCTTAGGAGACACCACCTAGCGCAACCTCCTTCTATGGTCAGTTTCAGCCTAAAAATTAAGTCCCTACCTTCCTGGAATCTGAAACGGTGCAGTTTCGAAAGGCATAAATACAAAGGGTTGGTCGCTCAAACGCAGTACTGTGAGTATCGCATCACTTTTCAATGCCATCCATTTGAAATCGTTCATTGAGGTTTTTTTCTGCGCCGAACGTATGCTTATAATTAGGAAACAAGTCGAGCACTTATTCATTAGCCTGTATTCTCTTGGTATTAGAGGTGCTGCATGCGACGGCGGTACCCGCTAAGATTCAAACTGCGGTCTCCGGCCATAGGTCAACTGATCGACATGGTTTGCCAATCATACTACTACCTTCCACTTGGCTAACGATGTGGACTGTGTTTTGTCTGCTCAAAGTGAGCACCGGCAATACAGTGCAGTACGTTATAGTTGTCTAGCAGTGAAGTGAGCGGACAGTAGAGTACAACATCGGTATATTTGGAGGAAGACCGGTGCAATAGCTGCACCAAAATATCAGTATGGTGATATGTCACCAAAATTTGCATGTAACGTTTCCATCGGGCAAGAGATTCAATCGCATGAAGACCATCCGGCTATTTGATTTGGAATTGTTGTAGTCGTAGATTGTTGTCGATTTTTATCGCGTCAATTGGCAATTCGCATCGGAGTCGAAACTCGCAGAAGAAATTTCCATTTACGAAAATCTAAAAACGCAATATTTATGCAAAAAAGTAGGCGAAATAACCTTTTAGTGGATCAGCTGGTGAAGTCATCGGCTTTAAATTTTGCTCGTTATGATTTCATTTACCGCAGTTTGAAATCCCTTGTAATCTGTCAAACGGCGCTCATTGGAAGAAGACCTAACCCTAATCGTCGGGAAAAACGCTTTCGAAAACAGTAATGTATGTCGATACGATATTTTCGAGGAACTTGTTTGTGATATGTAATCGTCGATAATTTTGATAAATTCGAGTGTTTTCTTCGTCCTTACTGGCATTGACATCATCCGTGTATTTATAAAAAAGCGATCATCACAAACTGCCGCAAGGAAGAAATTAATCGACCTTTCGACCTTTCAGAAGTCTTAGAAAACTTTCAATTTTAAGATGTCTTTAATCCCTCAAATGCATGAAATCGAAAAAGAAAAATCTTTAAAATTTATCTCTCTTCTTTTCGTTTTTACCAAAAATGTTCATGAAGCCATTTAAACCTAAGAGAATTACAGGTCGAATGACACTACTGCAAAGACCGCACTTAAGCATTGTTATACAAACAGCTGCAAATATCTGCCCGGATTATCTACCCGCAAAATTTTACTCTGCAATAGGTACGACTAAATTATTTGGCGTTGTCTCTACCTGAATAGGGTTTCCGGCATGAATTTCGAGCGTAAAAGATTGTTCGATGAAGAACGGAAATCGATGGATTCTCTCCTCCTTCTGCCACATTCCTCCACGTGTACTATTCAACACGATGCACTGTAAATCGGTGCTCATTCATTTCGCAGTATCAACAAGGTTTAAATGTCAGCACTGTTTCGTCCTAATGGAATGGGGCGTCGGCAGTGAAAGCCTCTCTAGTGCCCTTGGCGTTATGTGTCACAGTTACTCGGGGTTGGTTCTACTGATTTTTTGTAAGTTTTCAAATAACAAGGCAAAGTAGAGTTGGTTTTCCTGTCCGAACTACTTGTAAGTGCTCAGAAAAACAAAGGGCATTTATGACTGATTGAAAACTTTTCAGATATATTGAATGAACTATTGCAGATCAAGTAAACGTCACGAGGGCTGGGGAGGGCATATTATATATTAATAATGGAGGTCATATATCGGCGCAGAAGGCTAAATGCTACAAGTGATGATTCACCTTGCAATATAGGTCCGCCACATAATAAATGTAGTGGAATAATAAAGCTTCGGCAATAGCATCTTTGGCAATAACCAGGATATTGAATATAGGCCAAAAATTGCTTGCGCTTGTCACTAACGCATTCACCTATTGCTCGAACTGATCGGTTGATGTGATTTTCGCCTTTCTTTGCAGTTCATTTTTACGACTGATGGTGGTGGAGTGCCCCTTCATGTGCGAAATTTTAAGACATTTGAGCTCTTACAGCTCCTTCGTTGTTGCTCGAACGATTGCAAAAATGGGAATTGCGTGTCAACAAACGGTTGAAGAAGCTGTTGGACGGACGGATACATACACACAGACATGTAAACACACCGGCACAGACGCACACACAAACACACACCCATACACTAAAACACACTCTCACACCCACACATCTGCACACTAACATAAACCCACACACCCACACACGATCAGGCACATACGCATGCACATGCATATAGACACATGACATCAGCATAATGATCTTTGCGCTCACAAGATGATCTTTGCGATATTTGATTTTTGCGCTCAAAAAGCCTGAAGAGAAAATGCCTGAAGAGGAAATTTAGGTCGTAATGAGAGTACACGAAAAGAGCATTTGCATGGTTCACCTTCTCATTATGTAGAGCACTGAATAGCATTACATAGTCGTTGTCATGCATGAGGCCGACTTCAAATTTCTTCGCATTCGAAATGGGCGTTCCAATCAAAGTGAGCACCTGAGGTTCTACGAGCGAAGTACGAATCAGCTGCTTCACGTTACGTCCCTAAAACAAAACATCTAATATTTCATCACCTTTTTGAAAAGCTTAAAAGAATACATTTAACGCATCCTCTTAGTGGCTAATATCAAGTTGCTTTAGCTCTTTCACGAACGGTACACCATTTTAAGTAAAAGATTCAATTCATAATAGATATCAAAAGAGTACACAAGGATACTTTAGCACTCAACTTGGCGCACCTAGCGATATATTCGGGGGGCATTTTTGCGTGAGCAAAATCATCATCTAATGTTCCCAACTCAAATCATCATTTCCGTTCAAAGTTATGCAGCGATCTAAGACTGGATCTGGAAGAGTTACTTTGAGGTTTTACAGTTGACCACTAATCAAAAATGGTTTGGTACTGCTAAGAAGCTAGCAGAGTTTTCTTTTCATGTCCCTAACTGTGTTTTTGGTGAGCGGTTAAGGTGTGGTACATTTGTGCTTACTTAAGAAAAACTATCCTGTACAGGGCATTTGTTTTAAGGTTTTTTTCTTTTGCTTTATTTATTGTTAGAGTTTTCTGCTTTTTTTGAGGTTCGTTCTATAGGGCTTCCTACATCTGTAGGGTATCCATAGTTATCAATATCTATAATACAGATATTTCGTTTTAAGTGCCTTTAAAGTAGGTCAAAACTCTTTTGATTTGCTGTCTGTAATCCAAACTTTTTCAACAGCTTGTTCAACTCAAGGCATTATTTTCCTAATTAGTATGATTCGGGTGTACGGCTCATTTTATGCCAAGCTCAACTTTTGGCAGCATTCGGATTGTTTAATTAGATTTCTGGCAAATTACCTTGATGAAGCTTGTCTTCAAGAAATTCTTTGCCGCGTTATAAACTGCTTCCGTCTTCTCTTGCAATTGCTGGGTGCTAAACACTGGTGAGTAAATACTCTGAAATGTGTGTTGATGAATAATGGGCGATCTTTAAGAATTTGAAAAATAAATTTAATTTTGAAGGAAATGCAAAATACAAAATTTAGGGCTCCAGTTGAAACGTAGAAGAGAAATTCTAGGAAAACATTAAAAAATGTTCTTGATAACTGTAATCACGAAGGGTACGTTGACTCAATTTATTTTCAAGATGTTCTTTGACGCTCTATCGAGCAGCAAAGTTTTTATGAGTTTTTCAGTAGCCGCCCATAACAGTTTAGAATGCTGTTTGTTTTAAGCACTGCGCGAGAGTTGGTAAAAGAATCAAGTGCCATAGCAAGCTAATTGAAAAATCTCTTTTCCAGTCAGCAAAACGAAATTCCATCTGAGAGACGCTGATCGGCGACTGTATACTGAGATTAAAAGTTCGCTATAAAGTGCGAAATTTTTTCAAATTTTCTCATTTTCATTGACTTTAGATCGTTCCTTTCGACGTTCTCTTACACTTTGAGGGGTTAATATTTTGGAGCTGAGCAACCTCATTGTGTGCGATACACATTATAACATAGCGAAGGAAAAGAAAACAACCGCGGTAATGTATTGTCATTAACGATCACGAAACTGTTAATTTGAGTGCACTAATTACTCTGCCATTTTTTAAAATTATTTCACTTAACTTCCGCCTAAGTAACATATTCTTTTATTAGCATATATATTTGTTGAGAGTCCGATTAGGCTTCAAGCGCTGTTTCGCAGTGATCTTCATTCATTCATCTCAAAAAAGCTACTCTAGAAATGTGGAAAATTCCCTGATCTACTTCCTGAACTTTCACCTGTTGTTTCTTTCCAGAGTGTCACATTTCCTTCGATAATTTTTTCAGAATGCAGCAAGACTAGTATTTTTACTGCGGTCGAAAAAAAAGGATTTGTTATCATACGTAAGGATAATTATGCAGGAAAAGTCTTGATCATGACCTTCAAAAGGTCACAGCCCACGAAAAATGAAACAGTAATTGTTATTTTGAAAACATTGCACATCACGAGAAGCTCATATTGCTGTTCAATGGCGCTGATACTGTTTGTCGGCGGACAAAAAGTTGAATCAACTGAAATGAATCGAAATTGAACGGAATCGAATCGAAGCAACCAACCGTTGTGCTACGAGGTCGTTTTTGTGGTGATGACCGCTTATGCTCGGCATCTCTCGAAAAGCGCACATTTGAGTTTGCTTGAGGTGTGAGATTTTCATAAGAACCTTAAACATAGATCTTCATTTTAACTCCTATTGTCTTAAGCTAGCTAATAAGAAATGACATTATGCTGAAAAATATTGACATTTGAACATTTGAAACCGGAAATTTAGCATTTGCAGCAGTTGAAAAACCAACGATGTTAAGAAATCAATTTTTTATGCCGTCACTGAAATAGGAGGCGCCCTTACATGTTTTATTCTTAGCAATGCTTGAGCTGCAAACGATCGTTTCGAACTCTGAGATGCAATCAGCAATGCCATTATTTTCACGGCCCACTCTTATTTCATAGGAGTCAACAAGTGCTGATTGTGACAACTACAACCTTGCTGTAATATATTCGCTTGTTTTTACTAAAACCTGACACCAGGTAGTGCTATTTTCTCGTAGAAATTCAAGACCAGTTATCACCTTTTGTGGTCATAAACTAACATTCATATGTGCAGAAGTCAAAATTTACAAAAAGAATTCGGCTGTTATGTCCTTACCCAGCCTCTACACTCAAATTCATGACCACTGCCATGTATGCCATCGCTGCACATTGCAAAGTCAAATTTAAGGTTAGCCATCAGTCCCAATGGGCTGTAAACCATTCATATAGTGAATAGTGCTTCCGTTCTCAAGTTCAGTACCCTCTACCAATGGAATATGTGCGAAGATGTCAGTGAAGTTCCAGCTTTGCTATTTGCAAATCGCATAGTTATCGTTTTGCAACCGCCCTTCAATGTATAACTTTTTGCCTGCATTGTTTACAGATGAAAAGAAACTGCATAAACGTTTATTGGTGTGGTGTTTCGAAGTCTAACAGTCGACGTGTCCAATAACGAAATCGTCTTTTCTGAGCAATTTTTAAAATTCAGTTTATACGAGCGATTTTCCTATTTCACAAACTTTTTTTTTTCAAACAAAAAGATGGCTTGAAAAACTCAACTGGATTGTTCAAAGGTGCAGTAGGCTGGTTGCTAACAGTAAATCACCGAATATTGATCAAGTTATCATGTAAGTGCAATATCTTCTTGATGTGAGCAGTATGCCTTTAGCCATTACGCACAACCTAATTTACATGATAAACCAACACATGAAACTAACGTTGGCGACTCGGCACTTCAGCCCATTTTGATGATGAACCCTTATTTAGTTGAGATGAAGGAGGCAAAAGCGCACGTTTAGGAGATCCCATGTGACGAGAAGATGACTGCTTTACATCAGCCGATCCGTGTACATTTTGTTTAGGATAATAGGCTATAGGTCGGTCAGATGCATAATAGCCGAAACGCCGATACGTCTTTAAATCTGCGGCATTATCCTCTTCAGCACTTTCATTGCCTTGAGAATGAAACTTTGATGGCCCATCAATGTCGCTAACATTATTGCTACTGCTGTAAGCAACGCGCTTTGAAGCCATCAATTTGGCCGTTTGATCAGACTCTGGACGAAGGTTGAGTGGATCTTCTGCAATGATATGACGGTCTGTGTTGAGTTCTGGATAAAGACATGAGGTTGATGAGGATGATCTAGTGTAATCTTCCTTGTCATCTCCAATAGAATCGTCGGAGAGAAGACTTCCCGGAGTTGGCGTTTGCTGGGCAGGAAATTTTTGTGGCAGCATGCCACTACAAGGAAAAGGTTGTAGTTGAATGCTAGGAAAAGATGAATGCTTTCTAAGTGATGGAGGAGGTGGTCTTGGTGGTGCCAGACGTGTCGTTGGTAATTGTTGCAATCCGAGAATCTTGTGATCGCCTGTCGCATCGCCATCTACGACGGCTGTTTTCAATATCGGCTGACTGCTTTCTTCTATTGGCCACTTGTTGAATAAGGTGTTTGATGGAGTCACATCTGTAATTTCCCCACTCACGCCCCCTCTCTGTAATTTTGTCACTCATATCACCTCTATGTAAGTTTCGTAATAGCGATTAAACGAATAAAATACCTCCTTGAAAACAACGGAATGCTCACAACATTAGGACGTTACTGTTTCGTGCTCAAGGCATCGCCGACTTCAGTGTTTACCCGCGCCCCAAAACTGGCCTGGTGGAGGGGACCACCACTGTTCTGCACTGACAAGAGGAACGAACGTCTAAAACATTACATGATCCTCTGCTGCAAAAACGCGAAATTTCGATTTTATTAGATATTGGCACCCCAGTAGATCCTCAAAACATTATTTTAGCAATTTGCTTTGTTAATGCATGAAAGTTTGGAACTGTGTCTAATGAGGTTCCATTGAATCACCGCCTCATCCTGTTACCATTTAGAATTCATGGTCACCGATACGTGGTGCGCTGGCCAACGAAAATAAAATCTAAATCCGATCAAAATACAGCTTTTCTGTGGCAGATTGCAGCAAAATTTATGTTTGATGGCGTATTTTATGCATCTGAGTCTCTCGCTGAAAATCTGGTTCCTGATTTTGCTCTGAATTTGCTCCTTTTTGTAGCCTATTCCTGCAGGACGATTCCTGTACACGTTCTCAGTTGCTCCTAACTAACATTGTTTACCAACAGACATTAATGCAAAACTGATTTACAGTTGAGGTACCTGGTGCAGTGGGTATAAGTGCAAGTTTGTTTAGCGCAGAAGTGATGTCCAGTTGTTGTTGAGTTTCATCTCGATAGTCTGGCGGTGGCGTGTAATATACTGCAGTTTTATTGCAGATTAGCACAGCAATGGAAGCACCACTCATACAGTTGTCTATTATCAAAGTGTGTATATACCAGTCGAATGTTCAGAAACATTTGTTTTTCTCTAGAAGTTAGGGAAATTTATAAATGTTCACAGTATTTGTGCAAGGAAAAAAACTTTTCTTTCGTTGAAACCATTGAATTGAAAATATTTTAGGCCAATGATTGTTTTGGCAGCTTTCCGTAACTCACCGAATATCATTCGCACATAAATATTCGACTCAGATCATTTCAAAAGTGTTAGGGTGCTTTTGCGCATCAATGGATGTGTTGAAGTAAGAAAGCGCATCGGCATACACTTATGAGATCCTTCGTCACTTAAATATTCGACTCAGATCATTTCAAAAGTGTTAGGGTGCTTTTGCGCATCAATGGATGTGTTGAAGTAAGAAAGCGCATCGGCATACACTTATGAGATCCTTCGTCACTTAGAAAATACAGCATCGTCGTTTATTACTTAAAGCACTTTTGCTCCTTCTTAAAAGGCTTCTTTCGTTGCCGCTTCCCTCCCCAATACGTTCAAATTTTGCCAGCACCGCTTAGTTTTACAATAGTGCAAAAAAGGTGAACTTCAGCTTGAGTGATTGCGAAATAAAAGCTTTACATAGAGATGGAAAGATGGCAATTTCCTTGACCAGAATTGCGCCCGTCACGAGCACAGTTCTTACGTCATCACAGCGCTTCACAAATTCCGTTACTTTGAAACCATCCACTGTGATCTGCAATTAAAATATGCTAATTTGCATAAGGCTGTGGGCCCTCTGATATCGTCCAGACTTGCAATCACTTTACCTTTTTCTTCCATTCCTCTTCACTCCAAATATGCTGTTTTGAGCAGATTGATGGAAAAAAAAACACCTACAAGGAGCATTCAATGAAAAGAAAAATAGGATTAAATGGAGATCATAGTTATTGCAGTCTGCACTAATCTTCTTCCGAAAATAGTTTAATCAGAAGTCACCATCCTTCTACTGGAAGGATATAAAATCGAGTGAAGATGGTTTGGTTTAAAAAATTAATTGCGTCAACGAGTGAGAAACCATCAATCATTCTGTTCGTATAATATGGTTCGCTCGTCGAAAGTCGCTTTTTTCCTTTCAATAAGCGCTTCTGGCGAAATAATTCCCCATCAAAAGACTCATAAATTATTGTGTTTTTCATACGAAATGAAATAATTTAGCTAAATTGAAAACTTACGACGAATTCACTGCTGTTGACCTTAACTTCCAATACAAAAGCACGATCAATGACAAGACCGATAGCAATATGGCGTACGGTGGGTGACCATTTGCCTGCGAAACGTGACTTCACGTCGATAGCACTACGTCCTTCTGAATCGAATGAAACTTGCGCAAAAAGTGCTATATCGTCGCCACTTTCGAGTAGACAGATTTCGAAGCCACTGAAAAGACGTTCACTCGATTTGTAGGGAATTGTTCGTAATGAATTGTAAATGTTGGCTTTGAAGATGCTAGGTTGAGACAAGTGAAAAGGTGACTGTAGTACTATGAAGGACTTCCTGAAAGTTGGACAAGGACTAGCAGCGCTAACAAATCTTTTTGAAGGGGTTGTGGAGGGGAGGGAGGATGGTAGAGGAGAGACCGATCGCTCCAACGATAAATCGGACAGTTAGATCGTTTTGCTTTTCCCGACAACTTTGAGATCGGGTCTCGCTAAAGACGCCATGCCTTTATTGCTTTGTTGAGGAGGTGAATGTAGAAGAACGAAAACAGTCAAAAAATTTGCTATTATGGAATCGCATAACAATCCTAAAATATCTGCTTGGTTTTTCGGTGTTTATGCTCCGACGACTGAACAAAACAGCAGTGCTTTTGGTCACCTATTACCGTTCAGCCAGATAAGGGTTACCACCCAATACGTTACTTAACCAATTTCCTCTTACTCAATACAGTGACCTAAAAATGCAACGATATCAACCGGTCACACAGTACATTTGAAAATGTCAGCACAATTTCGCTTTGTTAAATATACCTTTGATTGCTGGCGTATGGAGTTGCATCGAGCCGCACTTTTGCACCAACACCATAACCGTTGAAATCGCTGCGAAATGGTAGTGTCTAAAATGAGCCACTATTTGCTCCCTTTAGTGTTCTTATAAAACTTGTCAAAACATTCCTAATTGCTGAATACGCTTAAACACAGCTCATCTGAGCGGCGGCTTGACTAGAAACCCGCTTCATTTCTGGAGCTGCTAGGAAAGTAAAGCTCCTCTCCTCGATAAAGCTAACTGTTTGCGACAAATTTTCCTTTCCCACTAACAAACCTGCTTGAAGTGAAACCCTGCCTCGAGGGTTTCACTTCTGTTGGTTGAAAGACTGAGCTCCAACAGAGGGTAAAGGTTGTGGGGGATGGGGGGAGGAAGGTACGAGGGGGGGACAATTGCTAGATTAATGGCTTATGTTTAATCCACTTTACCTGATGGAAGCATCTAGGCAAATCGAATAATAATTCCGATGCTCATTCAATACAATACCTACTCTTTTCGAACCTTCCATTTAAATCGAATGGACTTCCTCATGAATCAGAACTAAACTCCTTATCATTAAAATAAAAAATCTTTTTGAGTGATTTCTTATTGAACTTTATTGGCTGATTTAAGAAACACTGCTTACTTATGTTGCATCAACATCCTAATCGCACAATTCTAGAATATTTCCGAATGAAAAAAATGGAATATTGATGACAAAAATCCAATCATGCTGGAAATTCCGCAAGATAGTGAGCACTTCGTTTGTTTACTTTTCGATATGTGGAAAACGATTGGTTTCATTCTGGCTGCACTAATGTTTACAAAAGATGAGTAGAAACGTTTAGCGGTGGGAGAAAATCCCTATTCTCAACAAGATCAAAACCGGAAAAACTATTTGCCGTTAAGAAAAAGAAATTGTTTGCAAACTTCGTGGAAGTGATCAAATGCTGAATTTTTCACTCTTCATCGTCATTTTTAACAAATCGGAAGTAGAGTTCTACCTAACGGGATAATAAACTTTTTAACTTGAAACATTTTTAAGCTGGAATAGTAATGATAAGATTTTCCGGTATTTTTTTCGCCACTGAAATTGTTTAAGTAGTGCTCTAAACGGAACAATTTCACTAATTAAGATGTTCATTAAAAAGATGAGTAGAGAAAAATGATAGTATGTCGATCAAACATCGCTGAAATTTTTCGTTTAAGAGGAATGAGGTGATGATGAAGCAGTGCGATTATTGTATCTGAATATGTTTATGTAGAAATTACTGACCGAAAACAGTTAGTCATTCCATTCGATTGCAAGCCTTATACTAAGGTGATCACTCCCTAGATTAATTCTGATAGCGAAATTGAGCATTACTTTTCATTTAGGTGTCTATTGTGAGCATAACAAGAGAATAAAGTAAAATCCCCTATGTGAACGAACTTATAATGTTTCATCGAACGTTTTTTAATGCTTTGTTTTTTTGCAGACTACGTTTATTTATTTTCAAAAAGGATTCATGTTAAAACTACGTATGTTAAACGATAAGACGGAATTAATTGTTTGTTCAATTGGCCTCATGATAGTCATACAGTGCAACAATTGAGCATCGCCGAAGTAACTATGCGCCAAAAATGTTCATGATATGTGTAGTTGGCTGGTACAGCATCAGCCATGTTGATTTAACTACGTATGTTAAACGATAAGACGGAATTAATTGTTTGTTCAATTGGCCTCATGATAGTCATACAGTGCAACAATTGAGCATCGCAGAAGTAACTATGCGCCAATGTTCATAAGAAAGCAACATTATATATACGAAAGGTTATTTTTAAAACACTATCGCTTGGTATTCTGCTAGCAATAAGTTTTGCTTGCATGGTGTTCGATGTTACTTGTAGCATGTGACTTTATTGATGTCGTTACCTGGTACTAACTTCCATTTCATGTCGTCTGCAATACTTTGGTAATGATAACCACTAATTTAGCGAAGAAATAGATAATTAGTTATATCATCCTAGAAAAAAGTATCATTATACAAAAAGAAACGAAAGACATACAGGTAAAGGGAAATGGCGTGGTTCGAGGGTGAAAAGGCGCTCAAAGTCATTCATCATAGTGTACTGACTTAGTGGCAAGCAACAATGAAGCTGATAAGAGAAACGAGAGGGGGCGACGTTCGCTATTGCAGTGTTGCATGAGTTACGCATGCTGGTGAATAATGATGCACGTCTTGCGCTCCAAGTTTGCGAAGTTTAAGCCACAGTGAAGCGAAAAAAGCCATTGGTAAACATCCTCCAAGAAGAACCATCGTTTCTGGATTTTTCTTTAGCGACAACATTAGTCTGAACTTCAGCCTTTGGAATACTCGGTAGCGCTTTCCTGTTTAAGGCAGCGAGTTTTCATGCAGTTTCCCGCCTAATCTAGAGAGGTTTCACGTAACGAGGCTGTCGAATGTATTTGATTATGAAGACTCTTGCTTCGCACACGAGTTTATTCGATACATGCTCGTATAAGCTGTGGTTGAGACCATATAGTGCGTCGAAGCGAGATGGTAAAATAGGTCTATGCATCATAGGTCTATTATACCATTTCGGTTCTGAAGCATAAACATATAATACCTTCTCAGTTCTGAAGCTTAGATCTATTATTTCGTCCAGCCTTCTGAAACACAAACCTATTATACCACCCCGGTTTTGAATCGATAAACCTGTTATACCATCCCGCTTTTGAAGCATAAACCTATTTTACTATCTTGTTCGATGCATTATACTGTCTCAGCTACAATCTTTTCTTTATGAATATGTATCGAATGTAAGTGCTAAGGTCGCTATTCTCAGTTCGACTCCATCCATTTCCATCCCCTTTCTCCTAATGAAACAGAGAAAATTTTTGGTACGATAAGTGCTTTTTTAAAAAGCTGATGGACACCAATGAGATGGGAGGAGGTTCACGAGTGGTTTCTTTAGCAAGGTAGAGTACAGTATAGAATAACATTTGTAACGAGATGATATGCGAAGTTAAATATTTTTTAAAGAGTTAAATTCTGTGCCAATAAGTACTATCTGATTGCCGAACGGCTGCCCCAGTCGGTCAATCACCATGTTTGTTGCGATGTTATTTCACTGAGGAATTTCGAACCGTTTCGATACGGCCACCATACAAAGACTATGATATATATGTCAATTCAAAAAGTCCTATCCATAAAAGACAACTAATGAAGAAAAGACTTCCCAAAAGAGCGATATTTTTCATCCCCATAATCGTTATATTGTCATTTGTTCGTCTGAAGAATTCTGTAAACGATCGAATTTCCCTAACCAAATAGGTCGTTGGCACTCTTCTAAGGTTCGTGAAGGCTTCTAAGTTCTTAGTTGATTTAGTGAGTTTGGATGAGCGAAAATTTCAATTGTGCCAATTTGAATGTTATATAAAGAGTCATTCACACAACCACAATGTGCCTCGCATCATCACGTCAATTACCTTTATTTGTTTTATTTTATTGCATTTTATTATTTTTATTTTCATCTGTTGATCTCTTAGACGATCCATTTCATTTCTGGCTGCTCATCAATAAGTATTACCTTATTTCGAATAAATTCTTTATTTTTTTCCTAAAAATTGTGATCGAATTTCAATGTTGCAATCTACCATTGAATTTTATTTAGCACTGTGATCAAGAAAATCTCAATTCCATTATTATCAGGTGATCGCCATGGGCAACAATTAAGAAAAAGTGTGAGCTCAACTATCAAGATCTGCAGTAGTTCTACTATTAAAAAAAAGAAATAAAATAGATAGCGGAATAAAAAACACATCTGCTAGAAATAGACCTATTGGACAAATATTCGCATAACATATTGGAAATGGTATCAAATTTGTTATTCGATATGATTATCTGCATTGGAAGTGAGCAAAAAAAATAAAACTCTCCAGTTGATTGTATACCACTGGATCAGCAATTCTCACTGCTGTCACTAACTTCACGAACAGGCTTCGCATATTGTGGTGCTTATAAGGTACCTGCTCCATTTCACTTTAATAAATTTTGACAAATTTTTTCAGAAGCTGCCCTTCGAAAGTGTAAAGAGGAGGTGGGAAGGGGGAGGTGGAATGCGATAAGTGATGCTACCGTCCGACCCTCTTAATTGGTCGACCGTGAGGTGGCTCTAAGCAAAAGGATGATCGAAAGGCATTTCTTCAAAAGATGGCTTTGAACGCGACCTTACCTATTTCCGTGAAGATCTTAGTTTATCTACGTCATGCGATAGCTGATTGTAGATAGATACTATCAAAATTAAAAAAAATAAACCATAGCTAAATAGGATCGAAAGAAATCTTCGCTCGATATTTCATAGCAAAGCTGTTATGTTTAATAAAGTGGTGATGTGGCTCGATGGAACTTTCCTTCAACTGACCACTTGGAAGCAGAGAGATTTCCTTATACTTACAGTTGTCTACATGAATGCTATAATATGACGCCCACTTCGTCTACGATTTTGCTCCTCAGAAATCCATTTTTGCACTGATTTTTTGTTCGACATTTCCGCTCCTAACATCCCCTAAGTTTTATCGTCAGTAGCAAACTGTCATGATGGTGAATAAAACGCTTATTTTCTGCACCATTCCATTTACCATTTGTGCGCCGGTTTTCCTCTTGGTGCTCATTTTTTTTCACAAACACAGCTCGTGCTTATTGCGAAGTCGTTGAGGACATTGACACAATAAAAACTGCAGGGAAATGTGCACCTCGCTGCGGCCTACTTTCCCAAATTTCGAGCGATTTTCATGACAACTTTCATGATACCCTCAGACTTCGCGACAAGAAGTTTGAACGATACCCTCAGATTCGATGAGTACGACACAGAATACAATTTCAATCAAAATTATGCGGTGGAGGTGATTGTCATGCTTTTAGTTTGCTTTATCTAGTGTTTTATTTTCAATTACATTCCGTATTTTGTGGAGGCTGAATTTCCTTTCATGGTGTACATACAGTTCACAGTTCCGCGCCCATGACAACCGGTTTTGTGTAACATCCGACCAACAGTGTTTTTTTTTTCGTTTCTGAATTTCTCCTCGCTCTTCTCGTTCTTCCATAATATTTTTCTCTCGCTTCAAAGTACTTGCTCTTCAATTTTTCATTGCTATTTTCTCAAATTTTCACGACGATAGCCTTCGTCTTAATGGAATGTGCTTTTGAAGTTGGGTTCGCAAAATGCGAAGTAAGGGTCGACTCATATAAAAGTGAGCTGATCGCCGTTGGGATGGCAGTGTTTTAACATGACCGAAACATTAGCGCATCTGTCGAGCTGTGCCTCGGTGCTTGCGATAGCAGCATGCTTCTTCTATGTGCCATATTTAATGAATCGTATGGATGAAATCAAAGGTGGACTATCGGTTAAAATGGACCAATTCAAGGTAGACAAGTTTATGCTAATTTTTTTTAGAATTTTTACTCGTTTATTTTGTTTGGCTGTAGGCCGCAAACTGTTCATAGACAAGATCAAAATACTGCAAAAACTTTATTGCAATTTCAAGTCAATTTAAATGCCAGGTATAATTCTGCCCATTTTAGTTTGCTTATGATTTACTCAAAAATGCGTATTAGTTTTTCGGTCAACTTGTACGCTCAGCGCTGTCTGTATGAAACGATAAAGTCCTTGCTCGTTCATTTCTGAAACATTCGTTTTTGGCCACTCACTCATTTTTTGCAAGCCATAATTTTTGTCAATCACATTTTCACTCAGCATATAATTTATAGCAGTTGTTGTAATTACCAGAAATGTTAAGCTCATCCGTCAGCTAGTCAAGTTGTTCTGCACCATACGCTTCTATGGCAGTGTCTTAGCATTCCATACGCTTCTATGGCAGTGTCTTAGCATTCCAGGCCATAGAACTCAAATTCTATTTGTAAAGTTTACTGGAAATTAATTTAACTTTCTGAGACGCGCATTTGTAGGCAAAAACGTTTTGACTTGTTCACGACTTTTCAGGTTCTCGAACAAGAAGTATGGGGCGAGATGATGCACGCTCGTCAAGGTGTGCCACGGCCGCGTAAAGGACGTCAAATTGGACCGCAGTGCAATTGCGACTCGGGTGACAGATGCCCACCAGGACCTCCCGGACGACCGGGAGCACCTGGCATACCTGGCGCACCTGGAGCTCCAGGGCCTCGAGGTAAACCAACACTTGATAACTCAAATACAAAAAGAAATTGTTTTTGAAACGGTAAGAAATCACTGGCAGGTTCCTAGCTTATACTGAAGTAGCATAGTCCGCTCAACATTTTAGATGCAAATGCGATTAACAAATTAGGTGAAACTATTGGGAGGCAGCTTGCGTCTAAGTGATGAGAAGTCTAATCAATTGTCGTTTTCGTTCGCGAGGCCAAAAAAGTGAGCGTAAAAATGATTGGCAACTCATATTAGCAAAGCTTATGCCTAAACATCGCGCTTTTAAACGGCGTTATCTCGTGTGCTAAAAGGTTCTAAGGAAGTCTTCACATGCCATTTTAACCTTTCCAGTTAATAACTGTTTTGTTGGTGAGCATCGTTGTGAATATGCTTTTAAAAAATACAAATGGGGATGCTCTTTGTCGAGTGGCCTTACTTTTTTTAAATTTCAGGACCTCCCGGAGAACCTGGAATTGTACCACCAATGGACTTCACACCACCGACTGGATGCAAAACGTGCCCACCGGGACCAATGGGACCACCTGGACCACCTGGACCAATGGGTCCACCTGGCGAGAAGGGACCTGCTGGTAATCCTGGACAAGACGGTCGACCTGGCGCCAACGGCCCTCCAGGACCTGTCGGACCTCCAGGTTTGTTTTCACTTCTATAACCAACGAAAAAGCGTACATAGAAAGTCAAAAAAGTGATTTTCTGTTGACAGTGTTTCCAATCAGATTTCCCTTCAGCAAGGGATTTTCATCCTAAGAACAAGTTGTACGAATAGGTCCTCTAAAATACTCGATAAAAAACCGCTCGATGATATGGAATATTTCAAATTTCAGGAATCCCTGGACCAGATGGCAAGCCTGGTCAGCCCGGCCCACCAGGAATGGATGGCACTGTCGGTCGCAAGGGACCTCGAGGACCACCTGGCCCTGCAGGCATGCCGGGACCAAAGGGACAGCCAGGACCCGCGGGAAATGCTGGCCATCCAGGCACTCCCGGAACACCAGGACCTCAAGGAGAGGTAAAAGGGTCTAACAATTCAAATTTAGGTTCGAAAGCGAATTTTTAATGCAGTACACTCTTATGCAAAACGATACGCCCGGAGCGCTTCAGCACGAAGATGTGTAGTGGTTTGTTGTATTTTTTACGAAGAATGGTTTAGCGAATGAGAAGGCTTGCGTCGTATTATGACGAGGATGTGGGAAAGACTGAAGAGAAGCCTATTTTTAGAAAGGACTTTTTGCCTCTTTAGTTTTTAACCTCTATGAAATCCGACTGCCGGATGAAAACATGTCTCGCATTACTACTCCCGATAGCTTGACAACATTCAATACTATTGGATGACCAGGCTAGCTAGCATCTCGGAAAATGCACCTAGGAGGCAGACAACTAAAAATAATGCTTTAATACTTTCAGCCAGGCATGCCTGGTCCACCCGGACAGCGTGGTCAACCCGGACCGGCTGGACCTCCTGGACCACCAGGCAAGGATGCGCAATACTGCCCATGTCCGAAGAGAGCGCTGTCGAAGCTTGTCAAAGCGAAGGCTGCATAAACGATCACTGTCTAGGTTCGACCATCAATTGCTGTTTCTACACTTTCGAATCTACTTGCCAAACTCTTCACAATTCTCTTGTCAACCACATAAACGTGTTTATTCGGCATTTTTGCTTAAACTCGACAACAGATGAAAGCAATTCTGGTGCAAGCAACGACTCAATTTGCACTGCATATTTTTTTGCTTTAATCTAAGTCAGTAAACAGTAGCGTAACAAGATAGGGAAGGCGAACTGCAAGGCCCAACCGTAACGAAAACTTGTTTTATTTAGCAATCTCTCTACAGAACGCAAAACGTCCAAACATTAATGATTTAGAACTGAGTATGAGCGAAAATCACCTTTAATAACAGTTTTTCAATAGTCTCCAAAAATCAAGAATTTTAGCGAGCAAGCATCATTTCTTAGACGTTTTGGACAAGTAACATTTCTCTTCCGGCTACTGTGGTATACCTGTGAAGATCGCAACACTTTGCTATTTACATACCAAGCAAATCCGCTGGCTACCTTCGCCGCTTCTAGATATTCAAAGAAATGATATTCTTATTGAAAATAAAAGTCCTAAGCCAATAGGAATATCGCCCACGCGAAATACAACCTATGCATAGGAAGTGCCACCAAAAACGGACCACGGCTAGAATCACACCAAGAAATTCCCAATTCGGCAATCTGGTCATTCTGTATTACAACAGCACGCGTTAGTAGGGGACGTGTCTGCAGAATCTGTTGCAGTGTTGCGACGACCATATTTTTACTCTGCAGGAGATGATTTAAAAGATAGCAGAAACCCGGATCAAGTCACCTCCGTCCCAAAACGTTCTGCAACCCAACAATCTGTAATTCAAATTCACCAAAACGCCTAAATATTATGATTTGCTCCACAGCATCATTTTTCAGTGACATTGAACAAAAGCGCAACAACATCTTTACTTTCAACTCACTGAATGCAAAGGAAGCTTTCCGTGTGAGTGTGCGTGTATGCGAAGCACAGAAAAATGGAAGTGTTTTATTTAAAAAAAGAAAGAGGTACTGTAAGGAATAATCTACGATGTATTGATGTTTTTAATTGGGCCGTACAGGCTGCCATCGTTACGCATCACCTCCAACCACTCAGTGCTTTCGGCGGCAGTGAAGAAACCAATTATATGCTATATTGATCGCATGGTGATCATCTTCAAACCGCTGGTGCAGCAGCTTGACAGAAACTCACTGACACTAACAAAGGCACACAATCTCAATGATCTGAGGCAGTCAAGTTGGCAATAGAAACTGACAAATTCATCGATGCGGTCGATCAACGTAGACTGGATCCTGCGATATCGAAAAAAAACAGAAGCACAGAAGTCGCGATAGGTGACAGCTGCAAGTGGCAACCGCACCTGGATCCCACAAGGAAACATAGTAGGCATACAAGTTAAGCGCATATGTAGGCGATGTAATATTTGTGAAAAAAAATTCACCTATACGATGTGCCAAATGTTCCGGCAGATGGAATTTGAAATAGAAAATATTTATAATCTACGGTGACAGCGAGGTAGCTGACATCTGTTTGTATTCAAAAGTATCGTTATTTGCATAAGTTGTTCACTTACCTCGATTTAACCGCCCAAATAACCACAATGGAAGCTACCGAACTAATAGCTCAAAAGAAAAGTTCCGTTCTGTTCCTGGTCACACATCACAGCGACCAATCCGACCTAACATAAATTTCTCATATGTTTGTGCGCTCCCAGTAGTAAACGCCTTGCCAGCACTTTAAGAATTGAAACATAAAAATTCATCCTACCATATCGGACGAGAATTTGCTTTAAGAAAACTGCAAAATAATCCAAAAGAACAGACTGCTACTAAAGTTTGCTCTTATATTCTGCGATATCCCCGATTAACTGCACACTCAACAATAACACAAAAAACGGAAACACATTGGAGAAGCCTAAACGAAAACATTGCATACGCAGTTTTCAGAAGGAAATGTGGCAAAAACCAAGTGCTAGAAAAACTGGGTCCTCTAAAAAAAAAAAAAAAAAAAAATACCTCCCCACTCCGCGAAACGAGCAAACCCTCCCTCTGTTCTAAAAATCCAGCAGAACCAATCATATAGTCCAATATGACGTCACTAAAGATGAAGTTGAATTTTTAAAGAAAACAGCATGATCAGTGATGGAAAGTTTTTATGCGATGAAGTTTTTGATGCAACCGCAGATATTTTGAGTACGTAAATCGAAAAATCCGAGAAGAAAAAATAGACGGGAAACATTCAGCAATGAAGCGATGAAATGATAAATCGAAATTTGAAGTCGGAAAAATACAAACGATGATAGACAGCTGCAAGAGAACATCTTTCCCCTATACGTTCACCTAACTCGATGATTACTTGTCGTTTGCGTCATGCACTAAAGGCGCGACTACAACCGCTGTAATCTAGAAGCAACCGGCGAATTCAATCGAACAGCAAAGGAAATCCCTGAAAATTTTCAAGCCCATATATTTTTAAAGCTCATTTATAAATTTGTTTTCACTTCAGCAATTCATAAGCACATGAAAAATTGAGGAAAAACCTCGAAATACAAACAGAAAAGAAAATGAGAAGGGGAAAGTAAACAGAAAAGAAAATGAGGAGGATTAGCAACAAAAAGGAAAAAGCGACTGAAAACGACTCAGTCCGAGAGGATCTGATGGTCTAGTAGCGCTACAATGGCTTTCATTAATTGTTGTTGAATAGGAAAGCCAGCTTGAAATTGTCTTCCATACGGTAGCCACTACGGGCAACAGCTCCTCCCGACGAGGTTGTATCTCCGACTTTCGCACCTACGCTCGAGACTCCTGACGTTGGTTCGCTCCAGACATCTTGCCCCTGAAAAATATTCATTTTCTCATTTCCACAAATAATTCCCATCGTCATTTTCTTCGGTAACAAATAGTACGAGTAATTTCAGATGCGCAAAATGTTTTGAAGAGAAATTCTTTTTTTTTCTTCTCTTTTTTTCTTCAAATTCTCTTTTTTGAAGAGAAACGATGTTTTCAAGAGAAATTCTCTTTTAATCGCAGGAAGAACGGAAGAGTAACATTAAGGCAAAATATATGATTAACTTGACAATTTGGAAAATTCGAAATATTACGAAGATACGATCTAACCGTGAAACTCATGCACGAGACGATACTTGAAAGATGGCCAGCGAACGTTGAAAGTCTTGATAAGGCCAACGTTTCCTTTTGGGTGTTAAGTTCGAGTGTTACACCCGTTTCCATAGCTCGAGCTAATGGATGCTGCATTTGCGATGTTGCTGCTCTGATGGAAATTGACGACAGATAATTAATTTGTTGGTGATGTTCTGATTATAGCACACTGATCGATCACCTCCCTTCTAAAAAAAACAAAGTAAACTTTTAATTTCAAAAAAGGAATAAACAACAAAAACAACAACACATTTACCACTTACACTGCTGTCCCATCGATAAGTTTATCTTAACTGTAATTTAAAAATCTCAACAAAAAACCCCTCACGAATATAATCGAAAACGAGTGATGCATGCGACAAACTGATAGCTTATGTATTTCAGCACTGCTATTTATCGACATGCAAATGAACTAACTCGTTTGCAGCCATCATCATGACGATCGATATACGTGCATCTTATGCGAATCCCGTTTGATTTGTAAAAGGGATACCGTACAGCGGCAAATAAAACCTCTTTCCCATACACTGCGCCTCGAATAAACCGACCTGTTCAGTAGGACGAAAAACTGCTTACATTCGAAAAAAAAAACCTCTTCGAATGAACTTTCACTGCTCACACAGCCGTCAATGTTAAT
>JPKZ01001207.1:118716-139007 GCA_000803305.1 Toxocara canis | reverse complement strand
TTGGCGGCAGGCGAGGGTGGGGACTAGAGGATGCCACGCGTCCAAGAAATTCCTGCGATATGAACACAGAGTCATGGACAGGGTTTCCGAAACTGTTCTTTTTTTGCGAACATCGGGCGCTTTAAGAACTTCGGACAGGAGAACTGGAGGAACAGCATGGTGGGAAGGAGCGAGGGGGTTCGAAGGACGAAGCGAAGATACACAGTCCCGAAAAAAGCTCGAATAGCGGGGGCGGGAACCACGCAATTCGACGGACACCGTACTTCACCAATATGAATAAATATTCTTTTCTTTTGCTGAACCATAGTTAAGCAAGAGTTTACAACCTTATTAGCTGCCCGACAATAATGTCGTTAGAAGAAATCTGGCTATCACTATAAACCGTTTGCCATACTATTTTCATCAGAGCGCTATGCTGAATCGCTACAAAGCGAAAAATCTTGCAAAGGAACAGTATTGTATTTAATTACAATGTGAACACCACAGATCGCAAAACGATGGCTGTCCGTTGCATGGTTCTGATTTCTCCCTAACAAGCAATTTATCTAAGTTTCTTTGCGCAAAACCTTGAAAGAAAATTACACAAACTGCTAGTCTGTAAGAAAAACTGGTAGCGTATGCCAGTTTTCTGATCACATTTGCTCCACATACAACTCTTTGGAGTATCAGTTGAAATGATGGGCATTATGTTGTAAACTTCCATTATACAGTCTTCCTTATCATAAACCTTCAGATCATGTTTACTTCCACCTGCATCTAGAACTCATTGGTCGGTTCCAGCGATGACTGACATATGTGTTCCACTGCTATGCCCATTTTGTCACGACGAATGAGCATTACTGGAGAGATCATTACATCTATAAGTGTATGTATCCTACATATGTGAATGTGTATGTTGTGACCCTCAAAAGCCATTACGACAATGCGTGCAGTGCTAGTCCATGATAACGCCAGAGTTCATATTCGTAATTTACAGGCGAGTTATGCCGAAAATTGAGTGCGATTCGTAAACCTGTGGCCGAGTTATGACGAAATTTGGGTGCGACTTATAAATTTATAGTCAGATACTGACAGAATTGGGGTACGATTCATAAAGTTGTGAGCGATTTGTGACGAAATTTGGGTGCGATTCATAAAGTAACTGTCAATATTCGAAGTCTTTCAACATCCAGTACGGATTGATAAGCATCGAGATCTACTTTATGGCACATTCTTAGTTCGAATAAACCAACGAAATGGGAATGTTACGTGTGAACTATTTTGTGCTACTTCTGTGTGACAAGCGGTGAGTCGGTTGTTTCGAAAAATTCCAAAAACATGCCACGGCGATCGCTTGGGATGTGCGTTTCGCTATCTACCTTATAACTGTCTAACTCAATTTACAAGCGATGAAGGAAAAAAAAGCAAATGAAAAATACAAACATCTCTCTTTAATACGTTTTATCATAAGTGTTCCAATCAAATTTAATCAAGTTTCGTTTTTGTACTTCTAAAGTACAAAAACAAGCGAACACTGTCTCCAGCAATTGTGCAGCTGTTATTTTAGAGATGCTTTTTTTGGCATGGAATGAAAGAACGGAGTAGCAGATTCTTTGCAGCTTAATTTATCAACGTTTGTTTATTATACTGAGCCGTTCGCTTGAGGGGGGAGGGAAAGGGTCCAGCGATCGTTCGTTCGGTTTCCGCAGAGATCGTTGGTCTCATGACGTCACCGATCTCTAATCTGAATTCCCATTCTTTATAATCGCCGATTAATAGCCTGCATTCGATAGGTATGTCTTTGTTATTATTGATTTCATTACGAACAAGTAAGATTCGATTTATGAAGTTTGACTGTCGAATTGAATTAATTTCTTCCGAATGGATGGGTCAGTGATTTTCATTTATAGGGTCGAAGAAGTACCTGAAGATGAAATAACAAGTACCTGAAGAAACAGAAGAGCGGAAAATTATCGTAGAATGCGAAAATCTTCGCAGATATATACAACAACGTTTTGAACCACCTCAACATAAACTAGTGTCGATAGGCATGACAGCTGTCGAACATTTAAAGGAGAAAGATTAGGAAGAGATAAATACCGATCTTTGACCCGACGTTCAACGCAGTAAGATGGCTATTCCAAGTACAATAGACTCTTGCAGGAAATCGCTTTATCGTGTGTCGAAAGAAGTGTTCACTTATAGCACTGGTAATCACTTTCAAAAAAAACACACATAATTCGTTAACTGCCTTGTGAATAAATTTTTGATGAGATAACACTCAAATACTTTATTTTTCTCGTTTAACAAAAAATTCCCGTAATATTTTAGTGCGCTACAATGTGTTCTCTAACGCGGACCTAAAGGCCAAACTTTTTTCTGTTTATGGTTTCCTCCCCATGAGGTAAATGGAAATGCAGTTAATAATCTTAGCTTGATGGCTAACAGAAAGTGATGCTCTAACGAATGACGGAAGCGTTATCTGTTGCAGTTGAAAATTGCAAGCAACCTTATCAAGCAAAAGCTTTGCACACTCGCTTTTTTTTCGTCCGTGACTAAAATATGCTATGCTATTGCCTATTAGAGCGGTGTGTGTTTGTTCATCAGCTCTAATTTTCAGCTGCGTTTTAGAGCTGATGAAAATTTTTAATTGTAACCAACATCATTGTTGCAATTCTAAAGGTTGTTATGCGGTCGAATGAACACAGTTAGTGAGGCAAATAGAAATGGAGTGAACAAAAGGTGACACTTTATGACGATATTGTCACCACTCATTAATATGTTGAAGATGAAAAATTCAGACGATTAAGACATTTCGCTGGAATTGATTAGGAGGAAAATTTTGCGATTTTCTTTTTCTTAAAATTCTGTTTTCCAAGGAAATACGAAAAATTCTAAACAATTTTCTTTTGTTTTCTTGTAAAAGTTCGCATTCATTGGTAAACTATCTTTATGAACCAATGAAATTTCAAAAATTTTCTCTCAGTCTCATCAAGTGTCATCAAGACCGATTTTGTCTGCTATTGGCCGGCAGTTCTGGATGCGCTGTTGGTACTGCTGATAGGTTCAAAGAAGTTAATTCACTTAGCAACGCTTACTACGTTTCTGTTACTCGAGTCACTCATTCGTCACAAATACGCTATAGATTCTCTTTCTCCCTATCTCTCCCCCTTCCCCTCCTTTCCATATACCATTTAGTGCATCTTTTTGGACGTTGGGTACTTTCGCGCCTTTTGTTTCATGCAACTGTGTATAATGAACGTGACATGAGATGAATGAAAGACTATCTGTATTGCTGTCGGCCTAAGGGGCAAGCAACTACAGGCGCATGCATGAGTTAGAATAAACCTACATCATTAATATAGTTTAAAAAATTGGTAGTTTGAACATTTTTTTTTACGGAAAACACTTTTAAATAGTTGTTGTTTTATTGATCAGTGAAAATGTGTCGTACAGACCAGGCTGTGAACGGCACAACAGTATCGGAGAGGGCAGGTGGGGGGAGTTTGGTGGTGGTGTTTTTGTCGAAATCTTTGAGTCCTTTCCAAGTGGTGAAGTCCATGAGATATTGCTTCTTCAAGCATTTCCACAGCTTAAAGACACCTTCACTCCTGGTCAGACCAATGCAAGTTCATTAACCCGCGATAACATATGGCCTTTAGTATTGATTGCTGGTGTCCCCTATCGCCATTGACTTCGTAGGGAACATGCGCTCTCAAAGTAGGTGTTATTCATAATCAGACAACGAGTATTTTTTTCGATCCTCCTCGAACTGGCATGTGCAACTGTGGTGTATTGAGCACTACATAGCTGATTATGAAATATTCATTACGTGTTTTGCAATGAGGATGAAAGGTCAATCGTGTCGCAATGTGGTTATGCGAAAGAGTTTTTTATGACTTCGAAAATGAGTGAGCTAACACGGGAGAAGGGCGGGATGCATACCTTACTGCTTCAAATAGAGCCTCCAGCGGGTATATTTAACGCTGCGGACTCAGTTCGATATGGCGCTCTACTTTTCGTAAAGGATATTGACGTTGAGACCATATAATGCGTCGAGGAAGATGGTATAATATATTTATGCTGACGTTTCGGCTCATAAAGCCGTAATCATAGCACCACAAGCTGAAAAAACAATAGTCGTATATTTCCCGGAAAAGATAGTAAACAACAGGAGCGGTTCTATGATGCTCTAATTTTCATGCTGCCTTTGGGGTAGGTACTCTACTCGATACAATGCCGTATATGGTTTATCCGAACTTCACAATTGGAGGGCACGCAAGAATGATACTTCCGATAGCTGTTACTTTACTGCTTACTGCGATTCTGATCACTATCGTAACTTTGCCGGCTGCTGTTACTTCACTGCTTACTGCGACTCTGATCACTATCGTTGTTTTGCGTCTCCAGTTCTAGCAGCCGATTTCAGCGGAATGCTAGACAAATTAAGAACTGGAAAGATTCATTATGAAACAGTCGGCTGTTTCATGTAGCAATTATGAACTAACAATCAGGACACCTGGCAGCGATTTTCGTATCACATAAGTTGAATGCTATGAAGTAAATATTGCACATGATGATTGGGAATAGCAAAAGTATCTTACTAAAATCGCGACCACCAAAGAAACGTCCACCGTTAAAAAACATTGGCACTGTTCAGTTTCCAAATTCCCCCCCCCCCTCCCCCCCCTCATACCTTTCCTCGCTCGCCCTCTTGCCTGAGAAATACCGAGCATTTTCTCATTCGTGATCAATTTTGTATAATTCTGTCATGCGTCATATTTTCGTATTTTCGTGTTTGCCTAATTTCCATATTTCGGCGCTTTCTCATTTTGTGTTAATGTCACGTTATGTAGAATATGAGCAGCACGTGGCTTCTTGAATACTCTAAAGTATTCATATTTTTGCTTATTAAATCACTCTTTTTCTTTTCCCTCAAAAAATATGTTACCAGATAGTGGATTTATTCCGCGTTTATCAAGATCTTTTCAGTTTCTGTGCTGGGAACAGTGATAATAAAGCGGATTACGAAATGTTCGAAACGAATATTAAACAGCAG
Source organism: Toxocara canis (assembly GCA_000803305.1). NCBI lineage: Eukaryota > Metazoa > Nematoda > Chromadorea > Rhabditida > Toxocaridae > Toxocara > Toxocara canis. The sequence continues at coordinate 133,969 of JPKZ01001207.1, read as the reverse complement.
TTTGGCTGCCGTATTTACTATGATTCACTTGAAACGTGAAGTACCTATATTTTCTAAAATCTAGGAGTTTAACCAACTTCTTCATTGGTGAGAGATAAAGTGGAATAACTCCAACTGTGGTGAAAAAGCGAAATGAGACTTCTGAACTTCGGAGCCACCATTGCAATGTAACACACGACAATCTCTGACACATATTTCAAAAAACAAGTTTCCTAACTCATGATCAGGTTGCCTCAAAACAATAGTTGACTGCTGGGGTTCGGCCGTTGACTACTGGAGTGCAGCCACAACAGCTGTTCACATCTCATGCCATTACGCTTTAATTTTGATGCTTAACGCCTGCTTTTAAACAAACATAATCTTAGCACCATCAGCTATTCTGCTGCGCGGTCCTTCAAGATAAAAAAGATCTTGAGAAGACGTTCGTGAGTGTCGCGTTCACACTCATCGTTCGAAGTAATTAATTGCTATTAAATGAGCACTGTTAATGGATCGGCTGTTGGGTGGCGTTTCGGCCTTTAGTCGCCTTTATGGCGTGCATTTGCACTTGCATACGCGGTGGACAGGAGTGATCTTGGTGAAGTGGGTGCCGAGACTCGAACACTTAATCAACACTCTAGCACTATAGCATCATTTTTTTAGTTTTTGAAGTTGGAGCGCTCTATAAAACTGTTGAATTTGTAGGCTGTTTTTACTTGCTATCGGCAAATAAGATTATTAAAATGATATGAAACATTGATAGCTCGTCAATCGCTCTTCAGGAAACTTTCAGCTTACATATTTTAGTTTCACATATGCATCCGAGTCAATGTTGTTGTAATTGATTGCAATAAATAATTGAACTTCATTGCTACTCGCACACTTTCTGACATCGGTTCTGTGCATCAGCACTTTAACGAAAACGCTATGTAACGTCAGTGATTATATTCGAAAGTGAAAAACGAAGTCATATTGTGCTTCCAATTAAATAAATATACATGCTCATGTGAGTGATAATATTAATCGGGGAGAAGATATTTGGATGCTAAACGTAAATGTTCGTGCGTGGAGAATAGCGCTAACATCAGTACTTGGGTCACTTTGGAGCAAAAAAAAAGACGCTAATTTGCAAGAAGTAAGCGCGAAAACACAAAGAGCTTCAAATATAACACCTGTATGTGTACCAGCAAGAAAAGAAGCAAAATATGATGATAGCAAACGTTTTGAAAGCAAAAACACAACATAATGAAGTATGTATCATTGAAGGAGTCCATATCGCCCATACAAGAATGAAGAGGTGGGGGGAAGGGGGGAGGAAGAGGGAGGAAGGACTTGAATATTGCGAATGGACCTTTTTTTAAATTGAAAAGAAAAAACGCAAACGAAAAAAGAAATAAAATGGTTCGAAAGAGGATAGAAAGGACGGCAGTCATGATATAAAGATGACACAAGCCAACTGAGTGAAGCAAGCTTTCACTTCTTCATTACGATTGCATGTATCGTCTTGACCTGCTCTCTCCGTTCTTCATATCAAGCAGTAAGCGACCAGATCGAATATTTCATCCTTCNCTCCCAACTCCCTCAAAAAGACCCACTAATAACTGAATTCATGTGTAACTTAAATGAAGGAAACCAGACTTGACGTTGACAACATACTCGTTTGTTAGTTGCTTTGGGCACCGTTTAGAGAAGGATACAAAGACGCGTCCGTCCTCAAGGATGTGGAATTTTTTTTTTTTTGCATTGCGCTTGAGGCTGTTGTTTGAGTATTAATTGAAGCGTGCGTGGTGTATTTTAACGTTTCCGAGCTTGATTGCCGCTCTTGAAGCAGTCCATTTTTTTTGTCTGTAAGACGGACATCCAAACACAACAAGCATCATTGTTGTTCATTTTTGTATAACTTCTTATCGTTACCATAGACATCGTTTAAAGGATGCTTGTTTGCCTCGGTGATTACTTATTTCTAATCATTATGCAACCAATAATAACGGATGATGCGCCACAAGTTACATAGTTTTTAATATGATCGATCGAAAAATGATATGATGATATGATATGATGATGATATGATGTAATAATTAATATGATGATCTCAGTGTGATCGCTCGGAAAAAAATAACTTTATTTCCTATGTGTTAGCATATTTAAGCTGTTGTAGATGCAATGATTTTCTTTAAATGTGCCAATAAATTGATAATTTGACATGCATACCACGCATTTAAGTATAAGGCATGAGCCTTATAAGAGTGTTCATAAGAGCGCACGTTGATTGTGAGGCGATTGCTTTGTGCATGAACGTTGGCTGCACTACCACTTGTGCCTTCGATTTGCTACTATCCAAATTGCTTTAATGGGCTAATCATAAGCATACTTTTCGCAACAGTAAATGGCTCGTGTCATACATGAGAAAAACGTTGCTTTGGTAATATCAACTAAAAGTGCGTGGCCGAAGTGATATAAGCATGTAGTCATTTTGCGTTTAGGCAAAAATTCGATCTACACCTATACACACTGTTGAAAGTGCCCTTCACACGAAACTCTCGTTGCATTGTATTAGTGAAAGAACGATCGGTCTATATTATCTCTTTGCAAACCTTAATCGCTTGACATTTAAAATTGTTTGCTGACCACTATATCCGAAAATTGATGAGACGGAAAGATGTGGTCTGTGATTTTGGGATTTTCATTGAAGAAACAATCGTCGATTCAGCGTATACAAACATATTTACACATACACACACAAACACACACACACCTTATAAAATTTTCCTGCATTCTATACGTAGATTGATGCCATGTTTTAGAGAGTTTTTTAACAAAAGATTATTTTTTACGGTTATCCGTATGCGATGAAAGAGAATTTATGCGTAATGTTGAAATAATCTACCCGAAATCTTTAATTCATTCACAGCGCCAAGCTGGTCCAGTCCATTATGCAAATAATATAGGCGGTTGTTTGAAAAGGGAATTTCATCAGGGAAGCTGTGAAGGTAGGAAGAAAGTACAAATAAGGATACGGAATAAGAAGTACATGGCATAAGGATCCGTTATGCAAATTAAAAATTTAATAGCTTCAAATTGTTTCAAGCCGAACACGATTTCATAACGGCGCATGAGCTTACATACAATATGTATACCATCGATTGCAAAAAAAAAATTTGTTGTGTCGATCCACTAGCATATCGCATTGTTATCGTTGACTACAAGTACACCCGATTGTAGGTGTTTCGCTTTTGTCGTATTTAAGCCAATTTATTCTAATGCGAAATGAAGTTCTTTCGAACTCATAACATTGTTTTTTCTCATATATATCATTAAAGGACTTTTTGAACAAATTCCTACCATCACTTACTTTTAAAAACTTCAAAAATTCAATTTGATTAATCCGTTCGTAGTCCACTCTCCTGACTTTTCTTCCGCAGTCATTAGTTCTTTCACCTGATCGTCATTTATCTATTTAGTGGCTGAATTTGGCCGCGCTTTCTGTAATCGTCCTCTTTTATGTTACGCGTTTTAAACAAAATTTTCATTGATTTGTTGGATTTCGATGTAATGCTGTGCTATGTTTGGATTCTCACACTGATGCTGTCACCGAGCTTTTGGGAATTCAATAGGCATCACGTGCGCCTTATGTAATACATGTTGTTTAAACAAAAAGTTTTCGAAAAAACGAAAAAAAAACTGAAAAACGTTCACGGAATATGGCATACGTTCAAATCGGGATAAGTCAATAGAATGTTATGCCCGTAATAGATCGTAATAGATTTGTTAACTGATTTTTTGTGAATATTAGAATTTTTTTCCAAACTTGCAATAGACTCCTCATTTATGCAAAATATGTTATAGCTTACATAAGCAAAAAAATTTTTTGTTAAAGACATTCATAATGCATATAATGAAAGATAATTTTTTTTCGTTTAGAAGCTAAATTGTATGATCATTTGTTCAGCGAATGATTAAGAGACGATTCACTAACGAAATCTGATTCTTGAAGAAATATGTTCAGCTTTGAAACTTTTCGGCCTGCGGGACAATGAGTAAAGCAAATGAAGCTGTTAAGTGTTTTTCTTTGTAGCCTCACGTCCCTTCGATAGGGCTTTTTCATTTTTTTTTCAACCTCTTATTTGCGGTCATCTAAGGTCTACTGAACAACGCAATGGATTGTCGCGCAATAGATTTAGTTATGTTGGATGTGCTCTAGACACTGAACGATCTCTTTTGACTTGAGCTACGCTATATGAGATGTACTTTATGATTAGCTGATAGTTTACGAAAATGGTTGATCGGGGTGTGATGAAGTTAACAAATCACATTTTTACGCAGACAGTCCTTTGACAAGTATTCTTAATTGCCTTTCCGACCATGGGAAGTTTGCAACATGAATAGTCAGCGCTCTTTTTTTAGGCTCATTAGCTGTTTCTCAATCCAGTAATTCGGATAATTAAGCTCAATAAAACCTTTTTTTAGCTTGTCTATGCTTCTTGGATTGCATCCTGCAACATAATTTATCAAGCATGTTCACAAAAATTAGGAGCCAGCTACTCGGAGACTTGCCCATAAATTGTTGATCTATCAGACAGTTGAGGCTTAACTAGGTCAAAGTGCTAACCATGTTGCACAACTGAAAATAAAATCTACTACCCTGCCGCATATCTTAGCAAGTGTGAACAATAGTTCATCCTCTAATAATACTGTTATAAAACTCATGGTCATATGATTGCATCATTGTCTTAAATTATGCATTGGTCTAAAATATCAAAGCCTAAGCATTTCTCTAACCATCATCGGTTTCGTTTAGCGTTCAGCAATTCTCACTCTTTCGCTCATACTCATCATACGAAGGAATTTGACTGTCTCATGGTTTCAATCAGGGTATTGCTTATCTTGAGCCGGCTAGCTGCGCCCAACAATACGCCAAAACAACAACAATGCATGAATGGTTGCGGTCATTTGTTTGTTTGCTGGTGAATGAGCGCTAATTAAGTGCTAGCAAATGATTCGGAGGTATCCGAACAAGCACATGGAAGATGTCACGATCTATGCTATCTTAGGTCAAGCACCCCCCCTCCCCCCTTCTTAGCATTTGCTATTATAGCCAAAGGCTATACAACGGACCGCCTCAGTGTAGTCAACGGTCACGCCCATATCCGGGCGGGCGCTAAACACTTTGCGAGAGCAAATGAAAATCGCTCATTTCCTCCTTTCAATTGGCATTTGTTCCACTCGTTTCGCCTACTTTCTCAAGCTCAGTTCTTCAACGAGTCGCTTCATTGTTGTGTCGTTTAGAGATAATGAAAACTTTAACAGTTCAATGCAAAACAGTAATGGATAAAATATAAAAATGTAATAAAGGGAGGCGAAATTCAAATGAACTCGTGATCATAGATTTTTGAATTAGCGAAATAGGAATAGGCGATATATGTTACCTCATTAATATTTCCACTGAATTGCCTCGAGGGGTAATGCGAATAGCCTTTTGCAGTTTTTTTATATATTTATATTCTTGTCTATTTCGACATCATCGTTCTCTTCTCGTAGTTGTTGCTACTTTTGTGTATTACGACAAAAACAGGAAAACTTTCAATCCTTACGCTTCAGAAGACTGTTCCAGAGATGACCAAGCGTTTATGTCGACCAACTCGAATAATTTTTGATTATTTTGATTGATTTTGATAAGCCAGTTAGCAAATTTACTAGGCCAAAAAATCGAGCTAGTTTTTGTCACTGCCTAAGCGGTTATATATTCTCGACTACCATTGCAGTTCCCGTGTTCAACGTTTCGAAATTTCGTTCTTTTTTTGTTTGGACATGATGTATGAGATTCAAAGTTTTGATCACCTCCGTCTAAGCATACTCGTTTAACGCTCAAAGTGAAAACCCGATGTTTAAGAACAATGAGTCGCAACTCAGTGACAAAGAGCCGAAAAAGACAATCCCAAAAACAAATGTGATCCCTCTGATGGCACACCGCATGCATTGGTAAACTGGTTTCAAATGCAAATTAGGGTACAAGAGGGATTATGCAAATTCGGCTATGCATAGCACTGGCTTGTTAATTTCTCTGAGCTTGGTGCGCACAACAGGCTCATCGGGTATTAATAAGATGGAACTTTTAAGAGTTTTTGCCTTTAAGTCAGGTACTTTTATTTTCCAAAAACAAAGAAAATTCCTGCTAAAAGTGAAATTTTCCACTTACTCGTTAAACTAATTTTTTGTTAAGTTTTTTTCATATCTTACAAGACTTTCAACTATCTTTCCAGCCAAGGTTACACGAACTTACTAAAAGGACCAACATTCGTCTCTCATTCGAGAATCCCGAATATCTCTGCTAATTTGGTTTTCTATTGAGGGATGTTTTTATTTGGCAGAAGATGATGTTTATCAGCATTCGTGCAAAAAGATTATTTATTATAAACGAGTCAAGCTCACTCTTCATAAAGCTGCTCCATTTGAGCCACAAAATAATAACACCACTTATAATAGCATGCCATTGGCGGGTGAACGATGTTTATGAGCACATAGCCCTTCATATATAAATATACAAGTTGCAATATCTCTCTTCCAAACTGGTTGATCTTGTTTTGGTGAAACTAGGGTCCTGAAATATGCAGGTTTGAGCATGGCCAACGAGTATTCGCAAAATTTTTTCTCTACATCCACCAACTGAATGAGTCGGCTAAACTATGATCGAGTATTTTCTACTATTTAAGAAACTTATTTTAAAAATAAAAATTCAATGGTGCCCTCAAATTATTTTTTTGAATAATTCCCAGATCGCATCACTACCTTACGTTCATCAGTGGATGGATGCATCTTAAATTAGAAGTAGTATCCACGGTTATCGCCATGAACGTTCACCATTTTACGACATTGCATATATTCACTTGATTGATGCCAAGAAATAATTGTGTGAAAGCTCACTGGCTAAACGTCACGCTTAAATCCTTGTTGACTAGAATGCTTGAAAGAAAAAAAAGGGCTGCTGACTCTTATCTATACGACTTGTAATTGAATTTCAATATATTATACTTATATAATACTTGAATATTATTGTGTCTTTCTATATTCAAGTATTGTATAATTGTAGTTACACTTGTACTTGAATATTTTCGATACTTATACAATTTGTACTTGAATTTAACAATACAGTTTGTACTTGAATTTAACACATTTTTCGTTTATTCGATGATGACGATCAATCGTTTTGCCAAAAAGGACCTTTGTAATTCGCAACTATAATCTTTGTGTACACTTGAGTATAAAGAGTTCGCTGATTGTGCGATTGCATGACAATGAAATATATTCTAACAATGTAATTGATTTCGACTAACATCTCCAACAATAATAACTTTGTTGAGTGCTGTCGACAAGCCAATGTGTCGGCGGCCGTTCATCAAATGAATCCTCAAATGGCTCTTCCTAAGAGTGTCGTTTGAATATTCGATTGATATTTTCCATTGATAGGAAAAAGAGGAGAAAAAATTTTAAAAAATAACAAAGTTGGAATTATTTGGAGAAATTGTCAACACAAATTTTCTATCGCATTCATAAAATATTTCAGTACCCCTCAAAAGGATATTAGAAATTTCTTGTCGAATTTGTTAAGCATTTCGAAATTCTGATATGATACTTTTATGGAACTCACAAAGTTGAAAGTTGGTGCAGGTGAACAGCATTAGAAAATTCTGCTATCAAAGATATAGCGTATTTGAACAAATCTATTTCCTTGGTAGCATTTTTTTCGCGTTTCATGTCACACTTTGCAAATAGACATATGAATTTGCTTGTGCTCAGAGAATATTTCATTTTATGCGACCGCAATTCAAATCTCAAATTGAATCAAAGTGACATGAGGCTTCGTTTGTTTATCTGCATAATAATGTTTTTTCCGTTATAATTACTTTATAAAACTCGTGAAAATACCTTTTCACAAGTTTCTCGCAATTCTTTTTAGCTTGGAACTGTGTATTTACTTGTATGTGGCAGCCATAAATGCTTTCTATCCTTGTTAGTTTGATTGCCTTCAGTATTTCTAGAGAATTCATTTTGTGCATTCATTAAATTCGAATTGATTTTCCGCCAACGAATTATTGCCTCAAATTGTTTACGAAATAGTACAGCATGATTTATTTTAAACTTTGCAGGGAAATAAAAACTCAGGTGGCGTCGAAATGCTATAAATAACCGAACATGTCTAGAATTTATTACAAACAGAGAGTCGTTTGAGAGAAAAAAAGCAGCTGAAAGTGTATGCTAAGGTGATAATAAGATGTGGACTTTGGCAGTTCACCCATCACATCGACGAATTTTATCGATCGATTGCGAGTAAAGAAAAGTCATACTTTATCGGATCCGAACGCTAAACTCTTTATCGGACTTTGCTACCGAAGAGTCGTTTCCTACGCATCGAACAGTCCAATCCGTAATCCGACTGATCGACAGATAAGCAGGCATACACATACATAGTTATGAGCAGATAAATTTGTCAATATGCCGAGCCGCATGAAAAGGTGAACGCTACCGGAATGCAAGTGGTACTAGCGTCCGAAGGATCTTTATGCTAGAAATAACTTAAAATGGACTTCAAATAGACGTCAGCGCTTCGCTTTTCCTCTTAGAGAAAGTTAGTAAGTAGCGTTTGCTAGAAGCGAGTGAGTGAGTATTCGAATAGGCACGCAATTAAGTGCAAGTAGCAAGTATTGAACGAGGCACGACGACGAAGGGACGAGTCATATCGTTGGAAGGTTTCCATTGCACAAAAGGTCTTCTGCTTTATGCAACCCGCGTAAACCTCTACCTCTTTCACTCTCTTTCTGTCTCTCTCTCTCTTCATGGTCGTTTTAAAGTCTCAACAACGAAAATTTTCCTGTAACTAAGCAAACAATTGCGATGAACGGAAGCGTTTTCGAAATAAATCGAAGCATACATTGTTGCTTTGAAGACAATCAACGAAAACTTTATGAAGATTAATTCTCTAAAATTCAATTTGAGAAAATCACCTTACGTCGAATTGTCTGCTGCGAACGTCGCGAAAAAAAAATAGCATTCATTTCGATATAGCCTGTTTTCAGCATTGCTAAGAAACGCTAGGCCAAAAACAAGAACGCCACTTCGCATAGGCTGCGAAAAAAACTTCCGTATAAAAAACTGTGAACTTTGTTGGCGTGAAGAGGGATTTTATTTGTAGGGTAGATGCTACAAGTGATGCTATCATTCTATTTATAAGTAATATACTTCAGCAATAAATATGGTAGATATCATACATCTGTAAGTTTTTGATACAATTGCTTAAACTTGACGAGTTTTAATTAAATTTAGTTCAGTATATACGTGGTTTAACATGGTTTAACGCCCGTATTATCCTGAAAAGCCTTAGCCTGTCCCTTTCTGTCCTCTCTGGCCTACCTCTCAACATATTACTGTGATCGTCCGGTTCTGACTATTGGAAAAAATATGAAATCTTATCCCTTAAAAATGCTATGAATTTTTTGCTGAAGACTTCACAGAGACAGCCAATAAAATGCCCTATTTATTGTTCATTGTTTCTGGCATTTTTTGAGTAGTTATTTCCTTTTTTGAGAAGTTATGAGCGACACAAGTTTCGGTGGCTATATTCGATGGAAAAGACGAATTCTTGGCAAAATTGTGCTATGCTGTGACGCTCGTTGCTGTCTTCATTCTCTTGCATATGTATACATATATATATATATGTATATATATATATACATATATATATATATACATATAAGCTGCAACGAATAAGCGAGATGTGATGCAGTTAAGATGTATTATCTAATAATTGTAAGGTGGTGTGTCGTAACTGTAAGACCAGGTCGAGCTCATAGCGTTGTGCCTTTATGGTGGGCGCGTATTGAATATAATTTATACAAAACGTTTTCTGAAAAAAAACTTGTCAAGTATTCAGCAACCATTTTTTTTATTCTCATGCAATTGAGATGGAAATAGTTTGATACTGTGGTCTTAAGCTCTAGCCAGTATCATGATCCCTAGTGCTAGCTATCGTTTTAGATATGCCCTGCAAACGTGTAAAAATATCATTTGTACTACCAGAGAGAAGAAACGAGTAAGTAGACGTAGGCAGAAAGACACAGTCCATATAGGAATTATGGCCAGAACGCGGAGATTATGCATTTTCTTGAAAGCGTATACTATTGTTTTATTCTCCACTCATAACGCTCTTCGAGTACCAAGTTATCTTTATTAATTGCACATTCTCGATGCCGGTCACTCCGTCGACTCATTCAACGAACGCATGCTGTGTAGTGTATATTTGGTGCATTGGAAGCGATATATCATATTTGTTTGCAAACAGGATTCTACTACTGTTGGAACTTGTGTGAAAATATTCTATTCAAGAGCGGTTTTTCCATTTTTTTTTCAACTTTCCAGGCAAAATTTTCCCCTTAGAAGAGAAGAGTATGGTACGTCTGTCGCTTTGATGACTGTCGAATGGAGGAGGTAAGGAGTGAACCTCAGCATTGAATATTCACCAAGTAATCTCTGTTTTCGGCGTCGCTTTCATTTCCTTAGAATTATTATTCAATAAATTTTCCACTGAGCCATTTCTCAGTTAAAAGCAGTAAGCGCTTGGGGAAAAAAACACCGAAAAGAGGTGGCGCATTGTCGTCGTACTGGTGCGCGTATGGATTTCGTTTCAAAGCCAGTCAAAGCCATTTGTGTTTATGGTCGCCACCATTGAGCGATGCCACGCAACGGCGAATTTGGCGTGACCGATACGGCCGCATAGACGTGTGTATAACACGTAAGTGCGTTATATGAAGAATGCGGATTGCTACGCTTCACTACTTACCCGCTTACACTTGCGATCCTCAGAGTCCCTTAAAGCAACGCTACTTTTTCTAAACCATGTAAAATTATGGCTAGCTTATTTCAGACATTTGAGGGAACAAAACAAATGTCTGGTATCTCACGTGTAAGACCCGGGATTCATAACGTTTCCAAGTCTTTTCTTGCAGTTACAGCAGGCATAAAACTGAACTTCATTAAGGACCGGAAGTGCAGTTTTTTTTGGCCAATATTTTGACCATGACTTTATCGGATTTGAATTTATGTGCTCCTTCGTCCATATCGAATTTATGCGCTCTTCTTTCAACGAGCATAATCCCTTTTTTCATATCAGTACTGAATTTAAAGTCTAGCAGCATTTGTCACCAATTCCTCATCGAATTTCGACTTTTGAATGCGTTATAAAACTATGGAAAATCAAGTTCGCTTAATATCGGAGTACTTCTCGTTGCTAATCGTTTCTGTCTGGAAAGAGACGTCAAGATGTGCCAAAAAAATGAATTCCGTCAATCAAAATATTTAATCTATAGCAGATTCATTTGTGTTCCATACGAAAGTGTCACGCAACTACAAATTACCTTTTTGTATGAAGAAAGAAAAGGCGAAATGACGTTCACTATCTTGACTGGCACTACCTTACCGATAGACTATTTCATCATATCTACTAAGCAAACTCCAACAAATCTATTCATCCTTTCTACTCCTTTACTCAAAGAAAGCAATCAATTCATTTAATCAATTCATTTCATTTTGCAACGTTACGAAACCCAATATATGAACTATAAAGCTATCAGAATACGACTTAGAAATAATTCTTTCGGAATGTAGCATACAAGACCTTAACGAGGCGTTTAGCTCTCACATTCATACGGAATTCGGAACTTAACAAAATAACAAATGAAGTGATGATACGTGGCTGATAAACAATCAATTCATGTAAACATAAATCCGGCTCTTCATTCTTCGCACTACTCAGTATCATAGATGATTTTAAAATATATTTCAACAGACAAACAGATCGTTTCCCTAATATTGTTGGAGGCGAACGAAACTTATGCCGGTATTGTGAGCCATCCTTACTTATATCTTCGAAAGATCACCTTATAAAGCTCATATTTCTCGCATTTCTTCGACGTGATTTTAAATGCCCTAATCATATAAAACTATATTCCTAAATTTGTTAGGAAACAAAAAGTTTGCCAGAAAATCTTAAAAGACTCAAATGAAATATCTGGCTACTTGCAAAAGTGACCCCCGGGGGAAGCGTTCTGCACTTCGAACATAACTTTTTGTTGTTCTACCCGAAATTTTTAGAAGCGTTCCTCTTCACAGAACCGAAAAAAAAGTTGCGCAGTGCCGTAGTTATGTTTGAATCATATTATGGGTGGAAATTCAGCAAAAAAAAAAAGACAGAGAACTCTCGACCTTATGCCTTGCACTGCCCGCTGCGAATATTCTCGCCTACATCCGTTTAGTTAGCGGAGAAAAATTGCGCATGAAGCGTAATATGATTCGCGTAAAATGAGCGATATAGACATACTTTCCAACCTGTGACATTTTGCACCTAATGAAACGAATCATCACACGATTATTTTTTTGCGATTTTTCTCGTCCATTTGCAATCGCCGAACACAATCACTCTTACTGCGAGCCATTTGCTGTCATAAGGGATGAAGCGCATTTCTGATATTCAACAGTTTTAGGTTCGAATATTCATTTTTAGAAAAGTGAGCCACTTCTATTGTTGAAAATTCCATATTTAATATTCGCATCTTTAGTTCGTTTAAATTCGCTCAAATTAGTTCAGCGTATTTATTTGATGTGAATAAGACGCATTCCATATGTGATTGGCTTATTGAAAACGTTCGATTACATTTTCATCCAGCTCAATTTCGATCACTCATCTCCTTTCTTTTCTTTTTTCTTTTAAACTGCTTATCCGTTATCGTAGTTTGAAAAAGCGCTCAGTTGTATAGGTTTCTGAACGTGACCCTACTTTGATTCTCTTTATTGGCAATTTCGTTCCTTTCGTTGAATTCGGCGCCACGACCTCCACTGCTCAGTGTAGGAATAAAACATGCAGAAATTGCTCCACGTCAGAGTCCAGGAACGTCGTCGAATAATGAGGTTACCGCATAATACTGGTTTAGAGTTGGAGTGTTCACGGAACAAGAAGTACGCTAAAAGGTAATGGAAAACTTGACTGGTAACAATTATTATTGCAATCATCACAGTAATTTTGCATTATTACGTCACTGTTATGACTCAATGAGTTGAGACAACTGATGTGGAATATTTGTTATTCGTTTAAGAAAAAACGAGATTTTTTCCGCAAAATTTTTCATATTTTCAGAAATTCTGATGAACAACACACGTGAGTCGTTGTGTGCCGTGAACGCAGAATGAAGATATACCGAAATGCGGCCTATTTTGATCGTGCTGCTTCTATGCGTATTTATTATCGATGCCAACGCGATTGCCAAATTTGAAGTCCGTTTCATTACTATTTAGCAAAAAAACCTCCGCATTTTGCAAATTTTCATAAATTCTCATCAACACTATCACATAGTTTTAACTTCAAGGAAATTTTGCCGACGGAATACGCTGACGTTTAATCGTGAAGAACGGTTGAAAGATGTGATTGAAAAGAGAAATAAGAATATTGTTGGAATTTCTACTATTATGGCATAGGAAAGGTCTCAAAAATGTTGACCAAAACGTTAGCTGTTACTTTTTTTTGCTAAGATTTTGTTTTATTGAACGAGCGGAAAAATATGACGAAATACGATAATGTTTGTGTTTTTTTTTCTTTTTTTCACTATCCAACAAAACTCTCAAAAATGAAATTTATTGTTTGATAATTGAAAAGTATACGATAACGGTAAACTTATCCAGTTGGGACCTATGTTACACATTTTTCTACTCGTGTAAACTTTTGTGGGAATTTTGCAATTGAAACTTTTTTGCGAAATAAGTGCATTTCAAGGCGCATTTCAAAGCCAATCTTTCAGGATGAGGTGAACTTCGCTGTTTGGGTCAAAATTTATATACGCAAAAGACTTCTGAAATTTCTAAGCGTTTTTTATTAGAGTTTACTTTTGCGAAATATTTTACTGCAGAAATTTGTTAGCGTTTAAGACGACGGATGATATCTCGCTAAAAAAAGCGTTCACATTGTTCAACCCAAATGAATTCATCTATTATTGAACAAGCAGCGCTTCGAGCATGCCCAATGTGGGCGCTTGTTTGTTCGATGTATGCGTGCGAAAGGTAAAATGATCTATTTGCTATTTTCGGCAACATGACTTCGATGGTGGCACAAATAATAATAATGTTATGTACATAGCCTTCTATTGACACTCATCAAAAAGTGCACACAAAAATCGCTGCATACTTTCGTACTGAACAAAACACGATAGATGATGATATCGTTATTCATCGCAATTTTTTCCGATAGAATTTTCTCGCATTTTTTGACGAAATTTTTAAAATTCCATAATTGTTTGATTATAAGGACCGCAGAAAGCTCATTTTTGATTTAAAAATTTTGTGGGCTAATTTTTACATGCGGATAACAAAAGCGGTTGGCGCATGTTCGATTTTGAAATAGCGCCATTTAAATTATCAACGATCCACTGTGATTTCGAGAAGAATTTAGCAGTTTCGTGAACGAATTTAATCATGGAAATTCGCATTTTGTTTATTAAAAATGCCTCTAAAAAATGAAATGAAAGAAGAGAGAATGATCTCCCTGTGTAAAAACGTTCATCGCTTTTGCACACTTTTGCATACTGCATGATAACTTCAACTTTTTTACGGCTCTTAAATCCACTGAACAAGTTTGAAAGCACCTGCAAGGGGCACTGAAACACTATGCACTTATCGAATCAGGCATTATCAAAAAACGACCCGCAAGTGTCACTCATTCGTATTTCATATTACCCAGTCGCATTTGCAAATATTCTTTGTTAAATTTTGTTGAATATTCTTTCTTCTTTCTGTGTTAAATTCACTCAGACATACTATCTCAACCAGTCGAAAAACGAATGTGCTTTTTTTAAACCTTTCCAGTAGCGTTTAAGTGATTGGATTTGTCGGGGCATTCGATTGGTCGCTCTGAAACTAGGTATGAGAAGCCGGTGTTGAGGGTGTAGATTATATGTACTAGTTTTTGTAGCTTCATCTTCAGTAGTCTCTGAATTGAAATCACTGGACCCCATAAGATTTATTGAAGAATATGAAAAACCCCAAGCATCAGTCTTGTTCCCTTACGATATTTTTAGCGCATTTTGTTATATGTCAAAATAAAGTGACATTTAGTTCTTTCCGAAAAGACAGTCCCGTACCTGGAGTGCTTTACGAAAACTTACATGCAAATAAATATATGTACATATTAAAAAAATATATATATATATATATATATATATATATATATATATATATATAG
>JPKZ01001207.1:93211-106929 GCA_000803305.1 Toxocara canis | reverse complement strand
ATCCTTTTTTATGGCAGGCGCTTAAAAATGGATTCAGTTGATCGTTGTCCGAGTAAATGGCTTACAAGGCTGTTCAAAAATAGAACTATTCTGGATAAAAGTGTCTCGCTTGAGTGTTGGCTGTTTCCCATCCTTGAGATTTCACTAAAATTTATTTAAAAAAAAAACAAAAACCCAGATCCTGAAATTAGTAAGACACATGTTTGAAGCATTCAATCGCGTTATTTTTCAGTACATTTAATTTTAAAAAACTGAAGAAACCGTTTTTTTCATGCTTGTTTTCTGTGGAAGCGGATGAAAATCAATGGAGAACAAATCGGAGCTCGTCTTTTGGTAAATAATTTTATAGAATGTTTATATCATACTATAAAACATGGCGGCAGAAATGGTTTACAATATTTCTGTTCCCTTTCCTTTCATTTTTATTTAGAAAATAAGTGAGTCGCATTTTTAGCTCAATAACCAGCTCACTGATGACCAGCGCCATCATCTCGACTTTGTTCGTTAAAGCCATTGAAGGGGATGGCTATACCTAATAGAAAGAATGAATCGCGTTGAATGCATAAATCGCGGTTACAGCCTCTTGATTTTTAATCGGGTTTTTCACTCTGATCTAGGCGATCAGCCTATTGAATTCTAGATAAAGCGACCCCCTATGATCTCATAAATTCGAACGTTCAGCGGCAATGGATTAAGTTCAACTCAAAAAGTTCTTGTATAGCGTGTGCCATCGGGCTTTTTTAATTAAATTTAGCGCATTGTTTTTATAGCGTTTGCTTTTATGAAGCTTAAGAAATAATTGGTGTAGAAAGGGATTGAAGATCAGCGGAATAATTCAATAGAGGTAGACTAGAAAAGAAGTAGTCGTTAAATGTTTGCACATGAAAGGACGCTTGCACGAAATGGGGAGGTAAAGCAAACCGTGCAAATGCAATTATGTGCATCAATGCATACACTCAATATGATCGTTTTGCCTTTTATGCTAACCACCGTTTGCAGGAAACGTTGCATACCGCTTTCAGCAATTGTTCCACTTGTTCTCAACTCCCCCTCCCCCTCTCCCCACTCATCCCCATCCACTCTCTCCCTCGGTTTGGCTAGCGAAGGGTGGAAGGTTTATTGCTAGCATGAGAACCATGTACAGAGGAATGGAGAGCTCTTCTGAAACAGTAGATCGGCTTGTACTAGCGCAGCAGTATGTTGCTATTTTGTGCTTTTTGCCTCCGGAAAAAAAACATCCTGACTAAGGTCGTCATAAATTTGCATTGGATCTCTCACAAAGTTAAACCGAAAGTTCGCGTTAAAAAGGACATCATTTAAAAAACTTGTGCTGATAGCAATGAATTCCATCACTCTTCAGCAATCATTAGCGTAAACTGAGACGATGAATGTGATTAACACAAACCAGTGGACGGATAACGACTCAATTAAGGCGTTTCTTTTAACGCGCTTTAACAGATCTGCTATTTGCAAAGCACATTAGGATGATGCAGCATCTGTTGATATATGTTAGCATAGCGTATTTCGATGGTGACGACTAGGATCAACTTTTATGCACAAGAAATATGCAGCAATATTGTTATTGGCAAGCATCATTTGTGCATCACGGTTTTGACAAATTTGTGCAGAACATACAGCGATCGACCGTGAGGAATGTGTTGACCATTTGCCCCGTGATCACCGCGTTTTCTATTCCCAATGTTAAGAATCGCTTCGAGCAGTGTTCCCTATGAGGGAAACATGCGAATAGCGCAACGCATAACAAACAAATGTGTTACAACATGCGAATAGCGCAACGCATAACAAACAAATGTGTTACAGGCATTCTGTTCTTTGCTATTTTGTACCAATTGAGCTTCACGTACTCTCTCGTACTTCATGTAGCCGAAACAGCACACTATATTGTAATATGAGTTGAACTTTGTAACTCTATAAATCTGTATGATTTCTCACAGTACAGTAGAGCGGGATGCAATCCGAAAATAACCCGCAACAACGTGAAGTTTAATAAAGTGTATTTGTACAGTACAACAAAGCACGAAAATATACTTGCTTAACTATGATATACGCTAAATTCAAACACTGTTCTGGGTGTAGTCTACTGTAGCGCTTTGTTAGAAGCAAGAGGTTAAAGCGATTGTTTTTATAGAGCGATATTCATCGGCAAAGCCAAATATCTCTCCGTAAGAAAACACGATAATGATCGATCAAAGTGCTAAAAAATCACTATTTTTTGCGGACATTGATCTATGGTAGCCGAAATGTATTCTTACGGATACATATAAAACTTTCAGATCTCGACATTAATCGTTCCCGAACTGCTATGTGAACGTGGAACAATCAAACCGTTAGCGCAGCAAGTACTTCCTGTTGCACGCTTTCATTTCGATTTGAGTACGCTGATGCTCAAGTCAAAGAGATCGAGTTCGACCTTTGACCCGAAATGCACAAGGCTTTGTATATTCCCATTTTTGAGGGTTGTTATAGGAAATGTAAGTGAAACGTTTAAAGCTCACGAATGGTGTGCAACGATCGCTGAAATACAACGTGAAGCACGAGTTGTTTCGCTGGCCATAAGGCATTGTAACGCACTCATGTCTGTGTTCTTGACTTTTATTTCACTTTACTTCATCTCTAGATATGATTCCCGGTAGCATGAGGAACTTGAGGTGGTTAATCGGCTAGAATAAAAAATCTGTAATCGCGGATATATCAGTGAACTTAAACAACTCTATCATCTCATTTCTAAGCATTCTGATAGCCTGAAAAAACTTAACTCTCAGATATAAAAGTAACAGAATCAGATGTTATTCAGATGCGATAGAGGAGAATTCAGTGGTCTGGAAATGCGAAGGCGAAATTTCCATCCTCTTTATCTTCTTTATTCTATGGCACTTATACATCTCTGTGATGCTTCTCTTCTAGCATAATAATTTCTGTTTTGAATAATCGTTAAATGAATTATACATACTGAATTCTATAAATTTCCTATGAGGAAAGAACAGTGAGAAATGTTACGTATTTATGTTGGGGAATGATTCTCTTCTTCACGGCATTGTTTAATTTCAAAATTTGTAGAGAACAGAATATGAGAAACAAAATATTGTCTTTAATGAGTTGAAATAGAGATGGAACTCAAAATCGTTTAGAGTGATTCTTTCGCCTAAGTAAAATCTCTGATTCATGAACTGTAGTTTATATTATCCCGTTGACTGAAAACTTTATGCAAAGTAATAGATGATGGGTTAGGCACAATGGTGTTATTGAGTTTCTTTTGAGAGTGATCACCATTATAGCCGGATGTGAAGTTCTATAATTTAACGAACTGTATGGAATTTATTCGTTTATACATAATGTTTTGGAATTGAAAATACATAATATTTTGGGATCTAAAAATCCTGAAGAAGAACAACAGAAAAGCATAAAGCCCATCATGTCTCATGACGCGTAGAATCTAACCTTGTCGAAATAACTTAAATTCCACGCTATTTTATGTTCTGCAAAATTCGTATTCATACCATTGTTTTTCAGTTTCCAATTCGATCGCATATCGTATACATTACTATTAATTGTTGAGTTCCATGCAATTCAACTAACTTCATTGTAACCTCAAAAATTCATTTCTTCGAATTATATAATTTTATATCGGTGACTCATCGAAAGTTTCATTCGATCAACGTGGCACACGTCTCTTTCTCGAGTTTCCCTTTGATACCAATTTTTCCGATTTTTTTTTCATTCCAATTTTTTCGCGAAATATTCCACAACCTTAAAATCCTCGAGTTTTGCTAAAAATACGTCCGTTTATCTAACATCGTACAACATGTGTGATTACTTACCTTCCTTATAACCACCTGCGCTTTTGATGAGCACTGCTCTTAACCGCGTTATCATTATGCGTTGTTGTTGTGCTGTTGATATACGTTAATACATGCCTGAGTGAGTATGCGAGAACTTCTAAATAAAATATCATATCATTG
This sequence comes from Toxocara canis, assembly GCA_000803305.1. Classification (NCBI taxonomy): domain Eukaryota; kingdom Metazoa; phylum Nematoda; class Chromadorea; order Rhabditida; family Toxocaridae; genus Toxocara; species Toxocara canis. The sequence goes on along the minus strand of JPKZ01001207.1, from coordinate 102,949 downwards.
TTAGTCGCTGGATAATTATTTATATAGGGAGAAATCCGGTTTCTCTGGAGAATTTGGACGTGAAAGCCTGGAGTCGGCCGGACTGATGTAGGAGATCTGGCTCGTCGATGCAGGCTTGCCGAGAAGGAAACTGTCAATCCATTCTCTTCCGTTAACTGGCTGAGTTGCCCAAAGTGGTGTGCACCACTTTGAAAACTGTTTTCCTGTATCACGATATTAGTTCAAAATCCACCGCAACTGCTGTGCAGATGTCTAATCACTATGTCATTTTCAATATACCTTATATCCTCTGATAGAAGGAACAGGCTTATAAGGTTTCTCTTTCAGACGAAGTTTTGTCGTGGCTGTCTCATTAAGAGAGAAAACAGCGAATTTTCGATCCACCGAGCAGCCATGTTTGTTGCACTGCGTGGTGATTTAAACTGTGAGGTACACTGGAACCGAATCTTGAAACAAAGAGCCGCAGATGTGGGTATCTTCGGTGTGCAGCCTTAAATGAGAAGAGCCTGCTATTAATGGTTATATTGTATTGTTCAATCTTTTCCTCCTGTATTTACGAAGCCCCTTTCTTTCTGCATTTACGAAGCTCATTTGTACCCCTTCCCGAGTTTTCGCAACGATGGTTGTTTTAGACCACTTTTTCAGTTTGAACCAGCCGATACACCTACTATTTTGCTGATTTAAGGTCAGCACGCATAACGGAGAGCGCTTTCTTAGGAAAGCTCACCGGAAGACAATACGAAAATGGAGTGAATGGGCAAGAGGGACGCTTAAGCGACATCTCCACGAGCGTAGCGCAATTAGCGATAAACACTCGATTTTATAGCTAACAAGCTGCATAACACATTGTGCGTTTGTGTGTTATGCTTTCTTTTCATCGCTCAATGAGTTTCATTTATGCACAATGCACTCCATCATGCATTCATTCTTTCAAGCATTTTATAGCCGTAACACAACGAGGGATTTAAAGAACTAAAATAGTATAAACGAGATGTCTGATGCCTTTAATGGACACCAAAAAAAAGAAAACGAGGCTTCTTCGTCATTTTGTTGTTTACTGCTCATTATGAATCGTTCGATGCCTATATAGTTCATCCGTGCAAAGTAATCTTGTGAGTAATTAAACTTTTAAAAAAAATCAATGTCTTTATTGTCCACTGCGAACAGTCACAATATAATACATGTAAATTAGTAGCCATAAGCAGTTTCTTTAATGAGAAACGGGAGCTACACATATCAATATGAACGTTTAAAACAAACATTCGACGTACTTATGTAATATCACTTAACGCGAATTGCAATTATGCTTGCGGATTGTCGGTATCATAAGAACATCATTCGGAACAGCTGGAATAGAGTTAACGAACAAAAGAAACTCTAAATGATGGTAGGTATATTTTTTTGCGCCATATTAGTTCTACTTCGATCTCTTCGAGTTATCCACAAGCAGTTCGTAAAGAAATCGTAGCATTTAAGATATCCATATTAAAAATGCGATATTCAAGCATCGAAAAGCGAAATGAAAACCCTTCACGATTTCTAACTGCGCACCGGTAACGTAGTGGAAGAACAGGTGACCAACAAATCATACAACAACATAAATCGCATATAATTGAAGGATAACGCTCAAGTTATACAGAATGCAGGCACAACAAGTGCGATAGAACATCTAGTTAATAATGAACATTCCGTTGTAATCATTCACTAGCATGTATAACGACAGCTTTAGAGATATAACAACTTTCACTGGCAAGCATAACAACAGTAACGATTGCTGAAATCTAAATGAAACAACAAAGCATGATGTTGCCTTATCGTCTAAATGCAAAAATCATATCCGTTTTTAAAAAACTCTTCGAGTCAGAAACAATAACTCTAGGTAGTTGTATACCATGGACAGTTTGCTAGCGTTTCGCACGACAAGAACCTTGCTAACGTCGAGCATGCAACGAACGGAAAACCATATGCGGACGTTCTGGTCAAGGGGATCGTTAATTTATCTAATCTGCGTCCCACTGGCCTGCCCATATGTCACAACAACACATCATCGTTTGACCAGCAGGTCATTGCATTCTTTTGCCATATAAAAAAGTGGTGGTAAGAAACACACAAATATGTGCTTTCAGGAAACGTAGAAATGCGCATCAGCTTTCCATGTAAAACAAATTTATGTCAATATTAGCGTAACGCTGTAATAATAAAAGAAAAGACATCCCAACCTCACTGCTCCAGTGGTCATTCGTAATCCAGAGTTATGCATCTAAACACACCTTTTCCGTCTTCGCGCTTTTCGTTCCCATTTGCTGCTGACGAATAGCGCACAACGAGTAAAGGATTCTCAATTTATGACTCATTTTCGAGACTATCGCTAGTCTCGAAAATGAGTCATAGACCATTCGCGTACTGTTTGACTTTGTAATGACTTCAAACGAAGAGATCATTCGCTATGCCTGTGATCAATTTCATCCGATACAATTCAAAAACTTATGATCATAAGACGTATGCGAATGGCATGGCATATAAGACATACAAGTAGCTAAGTGATCGATTTCAGCAACATGTACGAAAGTAAAACATAACCGCACACTGAAATAAAAAACAATAGTAAAGACCCAATTATATAGTGCCAAAGGGCCCTGAGGATTGAGGAGTTGAAGGTGGGTGGGTAGACGATATGGAAAAATTCAGTTTTCAGAAAGCATAGGTAAAATTCCATAAATGAAAATGAATTTCACTTTTAATTTAGCTACAATTCTAAACTTTTCTCGCTGTTAATGCAAAATATAACTTGCTCACCAAGCACTGAAAAATCTCATCCTAGTTCAAACAAATGAGTGATCGAATGGAATGGGGGGAGAGGGGGACGGAGCGGAGGGAGACGGAATCAGGAGGAATAGCTCAAGTAATCCGACCGCACCTCTCTAGTGTGACAGTGAAGGCAAGAATATCGACAAGTTGCAGGTTGCAAAACATGAGGTATACAACAGTAGTGGAGAAAACGCGACTGAACGAAAACCGAGGTAAAAAAAATACAGTATTTTCAAGTGAAACAGCCATAAAAACAGGTATCGTCTGCCTTTACGTGTGACAAAGTGATGCAAAAAGGCACCGGCCTTACAAACTATCATAAAGCAGCCATATACCACCACCCTGTAACCTCCAATTGGAACTTCACCTCTCCTTTAGACTGCTACCTCAAGAGTCGAAAGCTTATACACTGCGCGAACTTGATTACTTCACAAAAATGTAGCACAATTCAATGAGTGGAATAATCGTTGTTGCTTCAGCACCATGAAATCAACCGCAAACCATACTGATAAGTTCGACTGAACTGGGTACGAAATAGGTGAGCTATTAACGCCAGGCTTCTTCTGTGATCGATCCAAATGGCAACTCATTCTCAAAATCACACAAGTGAGCAGCAGTAGAAGAGTTGCTAAATCATCGAAGTGCTCAATGCGTTTGTTACCTTGCAACACATAATGACTCAAAAAAAGGCTCTTCAGTTAATATTTCACTTGAATTATTTAATTTGGCATTCGGCATTACAGCACCTCTAATGTGCACAATATAAATCGCAAATAAACTACTCTTCGAATTAAATGCTGATATTCGCGACCCGTGACCACTCAAATACGAACAATTACAAAAGAATGGCCTCAGATAAAGCTGAAGCAAGCGATGGAAGAAATAGAAAGTGAGTGCGACTTGGTCAATAGAAGATGGGGAATGCAATGAAAGAACGCTGATCGCTCTTCACCATCTCCTTATGAAAATTTTGCATTCCCCTCTCCCCCCTCCATACCTGCTGTGATTCGATCTTCGGACAGCTGCGAAGTGGCGAAAAATATGAAATTCAAATTAACAGAATTCATCATAACAACTTATCATAAGGAACGACACCATCAAGATGGTTCAAGTTCGTGCCGTTAGTTAGCCTTACTAGCGGCCGCGAAAAAATTATGGACCATGGTGTTTGGAAGTTCGAATTTCATATTCAATTCTTTCACAGGAAACTGAGGTAGATGCTATGGTAAGATATGGTGGAAAAAACTTCTCTCAGAATGGGAACACCTCCGATAGAGAACGAAACTAGTCCCCCTTCCTACACTTCTCCTTTCTCCCCTTCCTAAAGGTGTAAGTGGATGCGGCAATCATACACCAACAAATGTCAAAGACAGCTGTATTTTCATCGGTTCCCTCACCGATCCAGCTGACACAGCGGTGAGTCCAACCCCTGTCTGTTCGTTTACCGGGCGAAGGCTCTAACGCTGAGCTACTGACCCCTCCGCGGCAATCACAGCCTCACAAAAACGGGTTTATCCGAGCCCTTCTTTTCAGTCATAGCACCAGTCCTCATTGAAGATTTGAAAAGCTATTGCCGAGCCATCGAATTATCTGCCTCACTGGCCGAATGCCTTATCGGTTGCAAGAAAACAACCAAAAAAAAAATTGCCGACTAAATATTTCTATACGGAGGAAAGCATGAACAAAGTACGAATACTAAATTAAGAAACCCGTCCCCATACGAATCTATCTTTGACGAATATATACTGGCGCTTATCACCCCTTCCCATCTCCCAACGAAAACAACCCGGCCGGTTTCTGTGAGAACATTACATTTTTTTCTCAACAGTCAATAATGGTTCTCTTTCCTCCCATTCGTTTTTCTTCTGAAATTTCTGGACCGACTCGGAAACTTGAAGAGAAATTCTCTTTAAATTATACTACCAAAAAAGATCTCCCCTCCCCCTCCATATTATCCGAATTCTCATCATATGGGTCATAACATGACCATCCAGAATTTTAAAATCCGATTTGGTCGATTTTTCAAACGATGAATCGTTTACCGACGAACAGCATCAGAGATCACCACCACACACATGCATGCAACTGAATGAGATCTGTGCCATACGATTCCAACTCTATAATCCTCAAACTCGTCGACCAAAATATTCATCAAATGCTTGCGCGAAATTCTTTGCTTCGGAATTTTGCAAGATCTGGAAGATACCATTTTTAATGGCCAAACGAATTCGTTAGACGAAAAGGTGTTATACTTAATTTTCTCGTCCCAAGAAGACTTCAAAAGTGTCGGCAGGAAGTATTTCAGTTCCAAATTTCCAAAATACTTTAACTCCTGGTTACAATCAAAGTTATATCTCCATAATCCAATAAAAATGGATTCTATCAGTTCTCTAGCCTGGCAATTTTCCGCTTTGTCTCGGACATTACGTATGAAGAAAAACATTAATTTAAAAGCGATGACATTTCGAACAAAACACCGAGTCTTCCGCTCTGAAAAGGCCAAAAGAGTCGTTCATTTATCTTGGCGATTTGGCAAATAAAGTTTTCAGCTACCAGATGCAGCCCAGCATCAAGGTGATGGAGGTAAAAATGAATCGCATTGTGATACTTAGGTCAATCCCCTCGGCTCCCTACCTCTCATTCAACTACTCAATTTGACTGTAAATTGACGCTGCTGGAATATTGACATAAATACAAATTTAATCAACTGCTAAAATGCTACTTTAAGATGACGATGTTACATAATTGCATCTGCCTCTTCGTCCATCATGTTAAGGAAATTTCTCCGGGCACTCTTCGTTCAAGTTCCTGCGCATCAGCATTTCTCAATTAGTTCCGTTTTTCCGACTCTCCTGCGCGAAATTCACGGCACACCGGACCTGCCTCACCTCTTTCTTCTCGTTCTTTCAAAAAACCTCGGAAGGACTTTCGAAATCCCTTACCAAAACAGATGTAGAAATTTAGAACAGAACTTACCTGATGAATTTTCAAGCCAGTTTGCACCATCGCTCTCGAATTACTCGCCGCTGCGTACGTTCCCATTGCGGCCGAAATGACCCACCATGCCTGTGTCGTTGATGCGACAATGCGCTGCATCGACTCCGGAACATAATCATCCAGTATAGCTTAAAAAATAACACCATAATGTGTTGACCCTAAATAAAAAGCAAAGATTCTATTATTACAGCTTTTCTTCTGGTTCCCCTGCGAAAGCAAGGAAACAACCTGCTATAGCATATTGCCTCAAAAACAATAACTTTTTATTTGACACATTATCTGGTTTAAGCCGAAAATGGACAGTAGAAGTTGAAATTCGAGGAAGCAGTTACACGGAAGGTAAACCCCCTTCTTTCGCCGCCAACGACTGGCCTTTCCAGTATGAAATTCTATACAATTTTGCAGGTCGCGCTCAGGAGTATAGGGAGACAAGTATTCGTGTCGGATGCTGTGACCAGAGAGGACCGCTCTTCAATGCAACAAGATATTTAGTTTCGTTTCTCATATGGAGAGGGCCTCATGTACGAAAAGAAAAGCTACTAAAAACAACCCTATTTTCGGTAGCCTGAATATTTCCTCACGGTCCCATTTCATTATTACTTCATTAGGTGGTCTTCGCTTTTGCAATTTTGTAAAATTTTTGTAATGCTTTTGTAATTTTCCGCCGCCTGGATTGAAGTCGTTCCAGAATAGAAAGTGATGCACTAGTCTCCTCTTTCCTCAATTAGAATCTCATAATCTAGAATTAACTGCGTTCAAAATTTTGACCAAAAGAGAATGGTGAATTCTGAAAAAAACTTCACGATAGGACAGTAAAACTTGTACATACATAAATCGAACATAGGTTAGCCAAAAAAAACTTAACGTCATGACAATCGCTACATTGGCTGTGAAATAAAAGTTGAAAATTTTTTTTTTTTAAACACGCCTAAATGTCTAAAAGAAATAAAAAATATTATCACTTATGGCAAGCGAAGCTGAATGACAACCACCAAAATTGGAGCACAACTTTTTATACTCAAAGCCAGAAATTCTTCTACAAACAAATACGACCTCCGTACCGGAAAGCAATCGATAAAGCTGAATACTTTCAATAAAGAAATATTCTGTCTTTGCAATCTTGTATTCCGCTTATGCGCATATTTCTGTATGCCGGTCTTAATTGTTAAGTATTACATTCGATTTTCAGATGTGAGCTTCCATACATTCGTAAATTTATTGAACAAGTAACAAAACCATTATTAGCCGAACGGCGAAAATGCGAGCGCCGAATACAAGCCAATTCATAATTAGCACCTCAAATTCATCACGTTCATGCGCGGCATTAGGAGATTTTCGACGAAGAGGGCGATTCTTGAGATATGCTGCAGGCAGATTCCCTCACAGAATATTTAGCTCTATGAGTCCACGTGCATCAGCATGCCAGCCTTTGAAGATAAGGCAGCCTAACTTGAAATACGAGTCGCCGTTACCGATTGATGGACGGGTCACAATAGATCACTAGAGAGCCGGCAAATCCACGCCGCTACCATTAAAGTTCAAACTAAAGTAGCAAAACGTACCAGGTACAGCCAAGTTAACAAAATCGTTCAGGAGGTTTGATTCGTTCAGCAACTCATTCATTTCACTGTTATGCATTCCATATTCAGCAGCAAATGCACGCCAAGCATACGTCTCAAATGTCAGCCCCATCATGAAACGATTGTATGCCGCTCCGCATAGTATCGCTTTTGCTGGCTCATCGCCTAAAATCCCCTATAAGCTTCACAGAAATCGTGCAGAGAAGAGAAAATTATTACCAAATCGACAACCAATTACAATTCTAAATCGCGACTAGCGACTGATTAGTCACAAAAATTTCTGTTTTCGATTTAAAAAAAAACTTTTCCATGAAACAAGACTGGGACTGCTTCTATACATATGGAACGCTTAAGCAGTTCCGCAGTTCCGAAACTACCGAGTCGAAAGTGCAATTCATGCGGAGGACACTAACGAGTAAAATATAAACCTTTGTAAATAATATTGGTCGCCAAGCTGCGAATGACGCTATCATATGTCTCATAAAGATGCATATTTCCACTAACGAACGCAACATTCGCTCGGCCAATTGCGCCACAAATCGAAACGCCAACCACCGGAACGTGTTGTGCGTAATCGTTCAACATCTGCAATTAATGAAATACATCTTGTAAATATCAGCCGTCTGAACTGAAAAGAGGAAGAAACCTCGGACCTAGAACAATAAAGTCTGAAAATTTTAATGCGAATGATAGCTCAGTTGAGGGAGGCGATGTGGGTGGGGAGGGGTGGAGGGTGGGGGGTTGGGAGGTGCTATAAATATGCAGATAGTACACCTCATATGCAAAACGTGGAGTGTAGAGCAAATCATTCCGGCCGCTGAGTTCAATCGGCTAAGGCCTACGGCACGCCCAAAAAATCACCATGCCCCACACCGTTCCACAACCTTCAAATGCCAGATAACATAACAGCTGTGAGTTTCGACCTAATTATAGAAAAAGCTATTTGTGAAAGGTGAAGGAGAGAGAAGAAAATAGGTTAGGAATTCACCTACGATTATGAGGAGCATGGTCTTGCATCGGAGCCAAAACAACAAAGTGGCGCGGTATAAAAACAAATCATTAACTGTTGCTATTGTTTCATTAATCATAACCGATTGCACTTCAGTACCACGAAATAAAGTTAAAAAAAAATGAACTGAAACTAAAATGACACTATTAAACAATAGTAGCGCGCCCATTGCAATATATCAACTAGATTCGACGAGACAACATTTCTTCGTTGTCTTACCTCGGTAATTTAAAAAACTTTCTGAGAAAATCCGTTGCTGAGACACCAGGTGATAAACATACGAGTACTATCGAATAATGAATTATGCTGCTGAGCTAAAACAAAATTTCCGGCGAAATGATAACCCTATCAATTCCAAATGTAATTAATAAACTGGTTTATATACAAAATAAAGCTCTGAAAAAGAGGTCCACGAACGGAAGAGAAAATATCTTACCAACGATGCTGCCCTTGCCAAGACTCTACTGAAGAAAGTAATAAGAAATACACCAATATGCGCTTTTCCGGCCGCAGCGAGCACTTTATCCAAAAGCAGCTCCACACCGCCCTTTTCGTCTTTTTCCTAGAAACAAGATAAATATACTTTCACAAAAAAAGCAGCGGTAAGCTAGACTCCCCTTATATTTTGTGGATGGAGGGGACGGTGGGGAGGGGTGAAGCTGAGGATGGGTGAGAGAGGGGTAAAGGGAACTGAAGGGAACGAATGGGAAAATTTTCAAACAGCCGTATCATTACAACGGCACATCATGTGGCGGAACTTCAAAACTGATTGTTTAAAAAGTGCCAATTTTTAAAGCAGCAGTATTTCCGTAACTTCCCTTAACATTTCCACATCAAAGGGAAGAATTCACCTCAATTCGTCTTGATCATAGGTGGGTTACAAGCATATTCTGCAGCATGACTTCCAGCAGTGTTAAGATACGACAGATTTATCGATTTGACTTCTTGGCAGTTCAATTATTTACCCGACCGCCAGCAACAAATTTTATGGATGAGTAGATTCTACTCAACGACAGATTCATTATGTGACAATCGGACGGAAATGTCTACACAAGCTCCAATATAGCGAGATGACAAAAAATAAATCATGGGAGTGTAGGGTGGGGGGGGAGGGCAGAGGGGCTCTATTCGAAGGGTTTCTGTACCGAAGATCGAATCTAGAGAAATTAGAAACGTCGTAATGTGTCACTGATAGAAACTAACGTCAAACGTAATGTCAAACTACAAACGTCAGCCAGTAAGTGCATCTGCTTACAACATGAGGGGGTGGGGGATCGGGTTCTGCGTTATTTGCCAAATTTTTCGTCGTCGCTAAATTGCATCTAAATGGGGTCAGACGCATAT
>JPKZ01001207.1:46272-73386 GCA_000803305.1 Toxocara canis | reverse complement strand
TACCTCACCTCTTGATCTTCATCGTCGACTTCCCTCTTCCCAAAGGTTTTGGGGGATCTCAGAAGACGGCGCAGTTCCAGAAAATTCCAGGAACGGAAACGGCATAGATTCGAAAATGTCATGATTACAGAATAGCTGAGATGGGGCCTCTGACTTTTCTTATGCGTTGTACCCATGCAACCGTCTCTTAGTCTGACAGTGGCTTAGATGAGGGGGGTTTTCAAAGGAGTAGTGTGGTATATAAGAATAGTACACATAATAAGACAACTAAGGCATCCTTCCTGATCTAGTCATGCTTATACTTAATTCATAGTCATTATGAATTGTTTTGAATCCAGACATACGAATTTCAGTAAGACGAAAGTGTTCTCTGGGAATGTGGGTTCACTGCAGCTACTGGTGCAAATTCCACCCGCAGCAGCCGGCTTCGATTACAGTTGGGAACCGTATCGAAGGGCGGCGTTGATCGGAGAGAAGGAATGGCATCCGGTACATATCGCATTTGCTGCTCCTTGTGTGCTCATCGTTGACAGTGAAGGGCATGAATGTCTCGGTAAGATGTCTTAAGATGGTCTTATGAGTCCTATCAAAATGCGTTAATGCTATTGCTTAACAGGCCGTTCAATTAGCTTCCACTTCTATGTGATGCACTATTTATTTCGTTGATTGTAAGCACGTAAATATTTATCGCCTACTGCAAAATAAAAAACATTGAAACGCACTCAAGAAGTTTCTGTTAATGAAGTTTCCCGAAGTGTGGAATGCTTAACGATTTTACCATCATATTTTCAGGTGAAGCGAATTTGAAGGAAGAATACGCGCAAACCGTTCTCGACAACAAAGTTTTTCGACTTGAGGGGGGCGCTATTGCCGAGTTTAAAGTAAGCATGATTGCACAACATGAGATATAACACACATATAAGAGATAAAAGAGATATAACAGAAATATAAGGCCAAATGTAAAGATACCGCGAAGCGATCTACAACAATCTATGACAGCCAATACGAGAGTACTCAACCATAAAGTGTTGAAAAAGTGATGATTTACACGAAAGCCATTACTTTAAGTAAAGCCTCTGTTACTTCAGCGAAACAATTGGCTTGTTAAACTTGCTAGCATAATAGATATATAGCATGTAAGTCGCTAATCAGTTTGAGGCTTGAGACGCCCGCAAGAACCTTCCTTCATTTGTGCTTGTGGGTGTAATGCATGGCTGCGTAGAAGCGACTGGAAAGTGTATTATACAAGCATATTGTAGAAATGAGTAGGGAAGTGATTTCGCATAGACTACGACAACCATGTTGCTATTGTTACAAGAAGAGTTGCTATTATTTAACGGCTTTCACGCTTTAATTACGCTTTAATGCGTTTTTGTTTTATGTTTCTGTCCTATAACTTCCTTATATCACCAGCATAACATAACCAAAATGAAATATAGTTGCAGTATCATTTATGGAGTGTAGTGCGGTTGTAATATAGTGCAAAATTTAATATGAGGGTTACCGGGCAAAGTGACCTAATGTTTGAGCTGTTTCAGGTTCTGTGTCGAAAAGATCGCGACGACACTCAGGCAATCTGAGCGAACGTCCAAGAAAGGCGCACTGCGCGGAACATGTCTGCTAATAGATTTCGGAGTCAGATTCCTGTGGAACTTCATTTATATCTCATTAAAATCATTAGTTATTAGAAAGCACTGCATGAGTAATGGTCACCGGTTAGGCGTGTCCCGGTGTTATTTGCAAATAAATACCTGAGAAGGCTGACTCCGGAGTCGCACTCTTCCAGTTGCGATTAATCCATATTTGTGCATTATTGAACGCAGCATCTATCCTATACATCAATCCACGTGTCCTCAGGATTCTGTCATTTTTGAGCACCGGATGTATCTTCAAGTGCTCGCATATGCTTATATGCCTTGAGCTGTCTTAATAATTCCGCTGCAGTAAATAAACCTCTCAGTATATCGTTGTATTGCACATGGCGCCGTATCAGTTGTTTAAGCGTTAATTGTTGAATTTAATTGAATTCCATTAAATGCATAGTATTTGCATTCTAAATTAAGTTTTACATAATTGAAATGATGGGTTGTGAATATTTGAAGTGGGAAAATACATTTACACTAGGTCTTAGCTCCACCAATAGCGATCATCACAAAGGGTATCGCGTGTAATGAATGTATGAATTTGGGGAATAACTCGCATATTGTCACTCGATGACGAGTTGTGAAGTAATGATAATTTGCCGAGCGACATGGTCAATGTGGTCAACACTCTAGGTTCCCTATTCTTTCCCGTTAGTGCATACTGTGCAGTCATCGTAAGGAATATAATCGCATGCAGTTAGTAAATTAGAAGCTAATAAGCTCACTCGATACTTTTGCAAAGAGCGTTCCGATTCTGTTCACTCAATGGGAGCGTATTAACTGTTAAGGAGATGTGGTATCACTTTATCTGGCGTATGATCTTAAAGATATATATTCTTAAAGGTATATAATGATCTTAATGGAGTGTATAATCTCACAGATAAAACATATAACATAATCGCATCAGATTCTGAACGATAACTTACTTTATTGCGTTTCTGTTAAAGTTCGACATCAAAAAACAGCTCAAAAATTCAGAAATTCTACGGATTGCCCCCAATCGTTTTACGCATCTTATGCGTATGGTCAGCTTTTCCTTTGCAGGACTAAGAATGCCTCGCGGTAGCAACTCTTAGAGGGCTATGCACACATATATGTGAACTGCTTTCAACCTTTTGACTGAAAACAGTAACGATGAAATTAGTTTGCCTATCGATCAACTTTAGAGTTTGCCGAACTTGAAGTTTACCTGTTTCCAGCTGATAGTTTACCAGTTTACCTATTTATCTGTCGTCAGTTTACCTATCCGAAAGATCGATCAACTTCCTAATGGTCCCTAGCTGCTTTCATTCAACATCCTAAATTTAATAATTTTTGCATATAAGTAATGTTTATTTTTGTAATGTCTACTCATATCTACACAACGAATATCCCAAATGTAATATTTTTGTAAGTATAATCATATGACTGTTATTCGTTGTTAAGTATTATTCGTTGTTAAACAATCATATAAAGGTTCTTAAACTGGTGTATGGATTCATAATATTATGACCCGATTTGTGCAATTGGCGCTCAATAAAAACGAACGATGAAGTTCATCTTTTGGAAGTTCATGCATACGTTAGCACGTCTTTAAAAATTCGTATCGTTCTGTTGATTGTAGACTAAAACGAACGTATATGTAATGGGCACAGGTTGAGCAAACAACAGTTTCGGATTGGTTAGCGAAATATATTTCCGCCGAATGTTGTTGAGATCAGCATCGCGCAATCATTGTGGCGGGTACAATGACAAAAAATATCAATGTTGCCTTAACGGATTCTCATTTTCTCTTCGATGAAAATTAATTAAACTCCACAAAAATCGAAGTCAAATAAATGGCACAATAGTCACGTTTGTTATCGAGATGGTCACTTTTCAGCAAATTCTTATAGGAGTTTACGTTTAAATTTGCCAACTGTCATCCAATCGACATTTGCATGTATGTGCCATTTGAAGATAGATCTTTTGGCATATGCTTTTTCTTTCATTTGTGTCCGGTTGAAATTTACAGTATTGTTAAAAATTTAAAGAGACTTACTTATAGAGAATCAATAAATACTTATAAAGAACATAAAGAAATTTACTTATATGCATTTTAACCAATGTTTTTGCATATAAGAAATAAAGAAAAAATTTTGCATATTTATCGCGCTATATAAATGGAAAGTTTAGTCGTCGAAACATTTTGATTTCAACCTTCTGGCTAGGCGTTGGTCCGGATGGTGCAAGAGTTCGAAGACACATGGGCTTACAATACGATTGGTTCGCCTTTCCCGGATAATCCGGTGAGGGTCAAGGGTCAACAAAATATGTATGTGGCCCTGTGGTACAAGTACGGTAAGCCGATTCATGGGCGTGCCTGGAACAACAATGGAAACGTCGAATGCTCCTTCCCATACAGCAAGGTTATTAACTTATCTACAAATACACTCATTTCATTTTGCAACAATCGCGTGTTATGCTGTTTGAGCTTTGGCTAGCACATAAGCACCGATCACGAAGTGTTCCGGTGAGCCGGACGTAGTGACAGACTTCCATCGCCCTACCAGGCCTCTTCTTTGTCGTCGTTGTATCTTTATTATTCTCCATCGTTGTATCTCACTGCGTTCTGGCTGCCTCCGTCCCTTGAATATCTCAAAACATCACTCTGCGCTTGACACCGAGACAGCCACTTCCTCAGCACTTCGAAGAAGCTATCATAAAAGCCATGTCAGTATGTTTGAATATCCAGGGCGAATGCATGCAAGCCGATGCCGTTTTGCTCGCTCCAGCTGCGACAGAGTGATCGACTGTTTGCTTGCACCAATGAGAGAACCACTAATCAATTGCACCTTTGTTTTGTAGCTAGGCAAAAAAAAATTTAATATAGGCTTGGCCTGTGATGTATGATCATATCTAGTCCATATTCAAATACAGCATTTGCTTGATTGCAGGCCGAGTTGACTGGTGCTCGTGACCTTGGTGGTCAGATTCAAATTTTGACTGCGTCGGAGCAAGATCCTACAGCACAGTTCAAGAAGGCAGGCTTTTGGTATGAGTGGAGACCGTACAAGGATCGTGTAAACGACCAATTGCTACAGTTGGTTCGCTGTGGGCAATCAACGCCTGTGATCATGAAGACGAAAGATGGCAAAGACCTGCTCGGATACATCGATATGAGCACAGAGGTGGCTGCGGTTGGTTACAATGGAAAGAGTGAACAGATCGCTGGTGGGCCTATTCAGGTAAAAGATTACAGGTTCTCCACTCAAAGGGCACAAGCGAAGTTGCGTTTATATCTAGTGCTTCTGGGAGCAGCTGTAACGTTAGAGGGGCTCCACTATGTTGTTTAAGCGCCGTAAACGTTGACCTGTCGGGTTAAGCTCTCCTCCAAATTAGCTAATTGTTTTGATCGTTTGTATACGATTATTTCTGCTCGCGATTTCCTTCAGCAACACGATGCACTTGGTCTTGTCATTCCAACAAAAGACTGTCGCTGTTACAAACGGCTACAAATCGCTGTTACTCTCGATTTCAACGGTCTGTTTTCAAAGTACCAATCGCTGTTCATTTATATAAGCGCGACTCGTGAAGGTGCTTTAATGCCGGCCACGGACAACACATTATTGTCCAGAAGTGTTATTTAAACACCTGAAGAGTACTTGGATAGGATCGGAAATTGGATATATAAAATTTGGTCTGGGTTGAATCGAACATGGTTGTTCGCCGGCGTTTGATGCTACATGATAGTTTTGTCGTTGTTGTCTAATTGGGCATTGAAATGAACAAACAGAAGTATGTTTTTTTTACCACTGAATTTCTTCATCGATTTTTTCGAATGGAATTTCTTTTAGTTCTTACGATTTTTCTTTTTAAGAAAACTTTGTAGACATTCCCTTTTGATCGTTGTATAGACTGACTGATTAATTTTTGGGTTGCTAATTTTTTTCGGCTATAGTTACAGATATGTTAATCTAGATGTGCCTTTGTCAAAATCTAATCTAGATGTGCCTTTGTCAAAATCTAATCTAGATGTGCCTTTGTCAAAATCTAATCTAGATGTGCCTTTGTCAAAATCTAATCTAGATGTGCCTTTGTCAAAATCTAATCTAGATGTGCCTTTGTCAAAATCTAATCTAGATGTGCCTTTGTCAAGATACTTTTGTCGAGCATTTTTGTGCATGAAGCTCTTTCCGAGGCATGTAATCGCGCATACGGAAACTTGCAAAGAAATGAATGTCAGATTGTTGACAAAAATGAAATTTTGCAGAGGTAAAGTGGGTATTGCAGAGGAATGAAAATGAAAAGAATTTTGCAAAAGGAAATGAAAATCAAAAATTGCAAAGTAATGAAATCGTTAAGAAAAAACATTGTTGAGCGTTTGTCCATTCAGGATTTACTCGTTCTGTTTCGTAACATCAAGGCGCCACCGAAAGGAATAAAAATTTACGAAGATACATGGCTGGATATTAAATATCGTGATCCGTTCCCTACGGATAAGAATCCGATTGCGGTAATTATTTGTTTATGTTGCTTTGAGAATTAAACGAGACACATTCAGCGACCGTTCAGAATTGTGCTCGCTAGTACCTCATTAGTATCCGAGATTACTTATTTTAGCTTATGATGTAATCAGTTCAAGAGCTGCAATAAACAACATTATAAAATGTCAATTATTAACATCAGTGAATATAAAATTTGAATACGACGGTACTAATAGTTCAGCTATTTTGGTTTTACAGTAATGTAATCAATTCTCATTTGCATGATAGTGATCGCTTTCTTTATTATCCATTTGTGGGGGATTTTGATGAATATGGGGGATTTCATGGGGTTTTTCAGTATGGGCGCGATTTCAGGCAGCTGGACGTAAAGTGAGGAATGATGACGGTTCGGAAATGTTTCAATACGTTGCTCTCTGGTATAAGCACGGTCAACCGGTCTTCGGACGTGCATATCCGGATTGTGCCGACAAGACAATGGCAAGTTTCGGATGGGGAGGACAAGAGAATGCGGGTGCCGAGATCGGCTCGTTCCAGATGATCATCATTCCCGATCCCGACATTGTTAGTAGCTTATTGAAAATCATATCAAGTTACTGATATTCTTTGTTATGAGTAGACTGGGAAGCATGCTACAGAACGAAATGAATATTTGCTGACATTAGTGGTGAAGCGTGAAATTCTGTAGTGGTGATATATGTGATACTATTGGGAAGGAAGACCTGGTGGACACCGAGATTCGTTGAAATGCGTCACAAAAGGCAATTCCCAGATGCTTTGTTGAATTGGACAATCTGTTAACGGTACCCAAAAACTTCAGATCAGAAGAACTTCAATTCAAACTTCAATCCGTAGTCCTCGAATCAGAATCTTGCCTTCAACCAACGAATACGAGTTGCTAGTAAATAACAGTGAGCGAAAAAAATGACTAGAAAAAAATGTCATGCTTGCCTTAAAACTGACCCTTCGTTGGCAAGAAAGCACATTAAATAAAAGTTGAAATTTGGGCGCTAATATAAAATTAGTTCATTTCGACTTAGCATGAAGCCCGTTGTTCCAAGTTTGCGTGCGTTTTTGTAACTGAATCTTTCGCTTTCGATATGGAACCCAAGCGAAATCCGCCTAATGAGCAACATTAAAGCTGTTCGATTCGAACCGGTGAGGATTTCAAGGATTTTAGTTAAACGCTTAAATAATGTATTTGTTTGCAGCTCGGTTTCGAGTATAAATGGCTTCCGTACAAAGAAGCGAAAGCTGGTGGCCCATTCAAGCCATTGCATGTTGGCGACTGTACTCCATGTGTTGTGAAGGACGCTAAGGGCACTGAACGGCTGGGCAATTTGCACATGTCAATGGAAAAGGCTACGACCGGAGTGGGCGGCAAAGACGGTGCGGTCTGCGGTCCAGCAGTGAACGACTTCCTCGTCCTTTGCAGGAACTAATCTCATCGACCGGCTACCGGTCTATAGTAACACCATTCCTGAGTGACGAGTCCTGTAGATCAATAAAAATACTTGCATTCAGTTTGCGTGCTTACAGATTTGCAATAAAACTCAAATAAGTCAGGCCTACCGGGAGATTTATGATCATTTCACACTAAAGCCAGGCTATCGTAAAGGGTGGATGAGTCAAAAAACCGCATGCCGCAGTTCAGGCGACAGGATGAAAACTGTCTCATGTACTGCATCGTATGGTTCCCTAATATTATTTCATTAAATATAGTAAGCACAACGAAGTTAGATTCAATTTGAAGGTCGCTGTGACAGGTTGAACCAAAGTCAAATGTCCTCAACTATCCTATGGGGCCATCGTTATGGACTTTCACACATTTGCATTTGCAAAGCTCATTTGGGCTTCGTACTTCCTGTCAATCGTCTGTAAGTATATGTGCTGAAGGTCGCTGTGACAGGTTGAACCAAAGTCAAATGTCCTCAACTATCCTATGGGGCCATCGTTATGGACTTTCACACATTTGCATTTGCAAAGCTCATTTGGGCTTCGTACTTCCTGTCAATCGTCTGTAAGTATATGTGCGGAGTGAGATTTTTTCAGAAAACCGCTAAATTTGATTTTGCGAAACTGTGTGCGGCTTTTGCTCGCTTCAAGGTCGCCTTTATTGACAATTTCCATACTAGTTTAGCCATTCCCTGCGTTAATGTGGATATTTGGACTTTGCAAGAGCATTTTCAACGCTTCCCTATTGGTAGGCGAGCGCAAGATAGGATACTTGCTGTTTCCCTATTCGTAGCGCAACAATTGCACTGCTGTTTCTTGGTGACAATGCCTTATGTTTGTGGCCAATATTTGGACTTTTGGGTACTTGAGGCCGTTTTTGCTGACCTCATGGCAAAACAGACAACGCATGTCACGGCGTCTTACGAATTTCGACTTGTCTGGTGGTTTGTAATTCCACTCTCATCACTACCATCGGTTTATGCCCTCTGAAAACTATTGCCCTTAAAATGTCCTTTTTCTGTCAAGCTTACGTGCATTTCGTTGCTGTGAAATAAAAAGATCACAGTTCCGCCTCCCCCCCCCCTCCTCCTCCCCCGCTCTTCCTAGCAGATTTCTTAAAAGCACTTCAGGTCAGTCGTGAAAGTTGTTCTTCGATGTGACTGACCACGCAGCAGAAGTCGCATTTCGCGAATGAAGCGGTCGACATAAAGAAAGCAACAACAGTGAATGTGGCAATAGATTTCGTAAATTGACCGCAAAATAGTCCATGTCATATTTGTGCGCCCATCCATGGTTGGCTGTACCAAAAACCAAAATTGCACGGTACTATAGCAAATGCTATGAGCTAAATGTTACGACATCAAAAAAAGTCTTGCAAAAGTCGCATTAGTTTGTCTGCTCTGGTCACCACTGGGGGACAGTTCAGATACTGATTGTTTGGTACTCATTTGCAAAAGCACTTTTCAAAACGTCAATTCAATAGCACCATCGTTAACGCCTCATTCACCACGATCGACTTCTGCTCAATTCGACCGAACGCATTTGATAGAAAGTGAGTATGAGCAAGAAGAAAAAAAGCTCACTCACAGCTGACGTTTGGGGCATAAGAGTTGGCCGAGTTGAGCCACTGAATTTTCGTCATAAAATACGAACCGTTGGCTATAGCTGAACAACACTTTTGTTTTGCGATTTCGTTTTTTCTTCAGTCTATCTCGTTTACGACCATATGAATGTCAATTGTTTTGTTTTTCCAAATCGTTTTGTTCAGCTGTCCTAGAATCTCGCTTGTTTTTCACCAATGATTCAATAGGATGATTCATAGTTTTTTCTCAGCGCCTTAATTATAATGCGGAAACCTGTCAATATATGGAAACATGTGAAAATTGATTTTTGTTGTCCATATCAGATAACTCTGTACTACTTACTAGTATCAGATGGCGTCAAGGGATGCGTATTCGGGTTGCTGACAGAAGACACACTTTGATGACCATCAAACAAAACGATTTCATATGCTATTTGCAAATGACCAATATTGCAATTCTTTTGCAATGCAATTAACGAAGTATGCAATTCATTCGGTTGAAAATGCGCGCATGGTTTTGTCTCTTTTAAACCTGTGACTTCCTCGGTGTTGACCAAATAGTTCGGGAATCGAATGTTCATAAAGATCCTTGGGAGGATGCAGTATCCTACTAAAATTTTCTAGCTTTAGCTCCACTTCCTTACGTAATAAAAACCTATGGAGAAGACAGATGCAAAAACAAGGATACGCGTAGGATATCATCGCAATGATGTGCTTTTGCAAAGGAAATTTTTTGGAACACTATGCATACGATATATATATATATATATATATATATATACTAATGCATACATAAATGTATATATATATTTTTAATATTGCCTGCACATATATAGTGTTTCAAGAAAAGTTTTTATATCTTTCAAAAGCATATCCATTGGTGACACTTTGACCAGTCGCTGTACGCTTACTTCAAAACTTTCAAAATCGTTGTCTGGAAGCTTTATTACATATATATTTGTAACGGAGTTGAGGAAGAAGCGAATAAGGAAAGATCACGTCGAACAGAACCTGAGAATTTGTACAATATATTATTGGATGAATCGTTTGACTGCTCACTTTTGCGAATTTCAGTCTTTTGTATGTCATTCTGAGCGGCACGAAAATTTTATGCGCTAAGCTCGTAAATAATTTCATTTCTTGTTATGACAGCTACAAATATGCTCCATTAGTGAACGCTAAGCATAAAATAAACTGGAGGTGACACATTTTTATGACCAATATTTGTAGTTGGTCAAATTTAAAGCATAGTTTACTGTTCCGTTTTCATTTAAACGAATTTAGGCATTCTCCACGAGCTTCGAGAGGAACATAAAGGGCAATGAAGGGAACATGTTTGCGCTATGTAGTTTGACTTCAGTACGTTCATTTCGAATATCATTGTGATAAAATAAGATTCTAATTGTGGGCCATAACAGTGGTTATGGGCCATAATTGTGGGCTATACGGCGAAGCTTAAAAAAAGATAGGAGCGCCCTCACTTATCTAATTTCGCCACAAACGCGAAAAGTTTTCGCATCTGGCTCCAAAGGGATGACGTTCTTCCCCATCAGTAAAGGCCACAGCTTTTGACGCGCAACGAAGAGACCAGAATAGGAATGCTAACACTGAGCATGATCTCTTATCGATGTTTCCTGGATTTGTGCGCTTTATGAGGCTTTAATGAGGTTATACATCTTCATTCGTTAAATTGCTATGAGCCATTCAAAAGTAGCATTTGCTTTTTGTTTCCGCTGAAAATTCGACACAAATTTTTCGACATTCTTAAAATCGTAAACTCCCATGTTTATTTCGTTACCTGTTCCTTGAACAAAACAAAGGAACGAAAGAATTATTAGCGAAAAATTTTGACTCTACGGTCGTTGGTTTTTCGATGGTTGTTTATGAAAGATTTTCTCGGGTGGTTGTTTTGAAAAAAATTCTTGAATGGTTGATTTTTAAAAATTTTCTCGAGCGGTTGTTTTAAAAAAATTTCTTGGACGATTGTTTTTGAAAAATTTCTTCGATGGTTGTTTGAGAAAAAACTTCTTCGGTGGTTGTTTTCTAAACGTTTTAACATTCATTTCTTTTTTCGCCGTTTTTCTCAAGCCGTACCTCTGCTCATGTTTTTCGTTGAACCTTACAACTGTTCGCAAAAAACAAACATTACGCTGCGGTCCACACACAAACAAATTGCACCTCAACAAAAAAGTAATGCGCCCTATCGGCTTTTTCTGCTCGTCTATCCCATTGAATTTAATATCGAAGTAAATTTTTCCATGCATACTTATCAGGTCATTTTTTTTGTTTCCGTTGAAGAATAAAATCAGACTAATACTCGTTTCCCGTTATAGCGTGAAAAGGTTCTTCTTTTTTCTAGTTGCCAAAATTCGCAGATGGCAATGCAATTGATCAGATGAAATTATTGATTGCAATCGAATGATGAATAGGGTCGAGTGAGTGATCAGTCGAGAAAAAACTTCATCAATCAGTCAAGAAAAGTTTTTTCTTTTTTAAACTTTCGGCGAAAAATTGTAAGGTAGACTTGAGCTGGTCATTCTTTTGGCTTACCCATTGATTTTGAAGCGTCTTTTAAAGAGCAATAATTTTTCGATTATGCAGTGCACCCCGTTCACTGATTTCATGTTCTTGATTTTGTAAGACTAAAATGCAAAGCAAAAATTAAGCAAGAAAACACAAATCGAATTGCATATGCTTGAAAAACATTGCAATTAGTGCAATGCTTTCACATTTGAACTTTGCATTGAGTGACAAAAAACAACGGACCCAGTCAAAGAAACCATTTTTAGTATTGCTACAACCGAGGCAGGCACGCTTTTAGCACAATTAAGCTATCTTCTAAGAGAATTTTCGGCACAAAAATCGATTATTCACTTAGAAGTTTTTGTACAGTTCGCTCACATTTTAGTTTATGAGAAACCGTTCAAAAAGAATTTAGCAATTTTTTCACGCCATTCAAAATCGACCATGCGGCCAATGGATTGACAAGACGGCAGATCATTTCGACCCACAAATTGTTGTTCGCCAATTTTTTTCTTCCAAGTTCTTAGTTGTATTTCGCACAACCGTGCTCTATACACGCCTACTATCTGCACAGCGGGCAGCTCACCGCCTGCATCATTTCCATTTCATATTATACAGGAGGGTGAAAGAAATTATGTATATATATACATATATATTTGTATATATATATGTATTATTTACTACATATTTATGTTAGCTTTTGTTTGCTTTCCGCAGTGCCGCATATTCGTATTTCTCAGTCATATCAGTCTGGAATTGTAGGTCCCTTTCCGAAAACCGCAACAGCGCAAACCGATACTGGGTCACATCATCATTTAAAAAAAAGAAATTCTTAGGCGTTGATTATCTCTTAATAGCGGTGGCGACCGTTTAGCGTCCTCTTACTGTAGCAGTTGCAGTCAGTTTACCAGCTAGATGTTAGCTTTTGTTTACTCTCCGCAGTGCCGCATATATTTCCGATTCTACGATGGCCGATTCAGACCACTGCAGCGCCAAAACCACGCACCTCTTGCGTCGCAGAATTGTGCCGACAGTAAATAAGTACAACTGTCTTACTGGAACGCTCTATGATTTATAGCACTCAAGCGATGAACCATCAACTTTTGCGATCTGCTATTTGTTGTAAGTTCTTAGTTCTATTTCGCACAACCATGCTATCTACATGCCCACTATCCGCACTGTGGACAGCTCTCCGCCTGCATCAGTTTCATTTCATATTATACTTGAGGGTGAAAGAAATTGACATGTGATTTGCTTGTTGACAAATTGACAAAACCTACATCAGTGTTTTGCCATCAGCAGTAGAAGGAGGTCAGGGGAAACTAACATGTGATATAGAAGAAAACAGCGATTCCTTAATGTGTGCCGCGCATTTAACTGCATTAATAACCTTCTTCACAACTTTAAGTAATATCGTTGAAAGGATGAGACTAACGAAACGCGTGCAATGCAAAACTTTAACTATGGGGATGCCATCTCTTCTTAAAATTTTGCGCTTCTGATCTTTGCTGCGTTTTGCTTGCTATCGTTAACTTTCTCGAAAATTTTCAACATGGCTGTGCACATGAGCACATCGAAGCAACGCATGCAAAACTTCCTAGTTCCATGAGATGAACCTCTGAAAACCGCATTCGCAAACCCTAAAATCATTTTTGGCTGACGGCCACTTTCGTTGTTTTAAATTTATTTTTTGTGTCACATTAAGCAGGATGCCATACTTCAGAGTACATTAGAGTACATTACATATATATACATACATCCATATGAACATACATATATACATATATGTATATAAAATATACTCTAGTATAATATATATACAATGTATTTTAAAATATACATATGTATATGTATAAAATATACATATATATGCTTATTTTCGGTCACAATTAATCGACTTTATATATATATATACAAAGTTGATTGATTGTGGCCGAAAATTGGCTGTGATCGTTTGAGGAGAAATGTTTGCACAGTTTAGCAAACGGTCACTTTGAGACTGTGTTTTAGTCGTTGGTGGTGATTGTCTTGAACGCTGATGACTGAGGTGTGCATATCGTATTAAGTCTGTCATCGATCCCTCTAAAGTCTCCCTCGCCTATTGTTGTTTCAACGAAATACTCCATCTTAGAAGATCATCTGTGACTGTTACGGCTTCCGATTTAAAAGTAGATGCACCAGTACAATAAGTATTGTTTTGCAAATCTGAGCAAATAATAAAACAAATATAGTAAGTCAGTAATACAAAATATACCAGAATAAATGTTTTCGGGCCGTTAGTATCTGCCTGAATACAATAGACATGCACGACAACATTAATCGAAGAGTGCCACTAAGCAAATCGACAGTTTGCGTTCTTTCAACCTCTTCTGCTCCCACCCCCCACCTCTCCTCACCTCCTAGTCTACCGTATCTGTTATGAGGTGAGTGTTTCTTGTCAACTGGTAGTTGCAAACAAACATCAAATCAAGCATAGTTCGTTGGCTAAAATTATATTTCAGTTCAAATGGTAACGCAGTCAACAACTAGATGAATTCACTTTGTTGAGTTTACATTGCAATTAAAAGCAGATTTGTTTTCTCATCTGTGTAATTTTTTTCTCGAATTTCTGCGAGCAACTTTTGTGGGTTACCGAAACTCCCCAAACAGCGCCTGCCATGCCCATCTTTGAAACTTTCTTCAAAACTAACATGTGCCAAATTATACTTCGCACATATCGTGGACTTACCATTAAATGCATTAGGGGATGGCAAACTTTAGACGCATGGCATATGTGTACGACACTGGGGCATGAATACTGGCGTAGCATTTTGTGAAAGAGGCGTTCGACAGTAGCGCCACTCCTACATACATATATATTTATACATTATATATATATATATACACGTTCGTGTCTTCCGTTTGCTATTTACAATGGCCTCAAACTTCGTGAGAATTGCATACGCTAGTTTCAAGTTCATATGCTTCATCTATTTCTTTTCAATTTCTGTTTATACGGACAACTATTAAAACACACAACCCGTCTTTTCTCGCAGTGTATTTCAGCATTTCCGCCCTTCTTTGCGAGATCTTTCTCGTTCTTTTTTCGTTATTTTCTCTCCTTCCTGCTCTTTTAGTTCGTTTGTTTTCTGTTTTTTTGAGGCAATAAAATAAAGTACAATAAATCATCTCACTTCATCGCATTCCTTTGCCACTCATGGCATAACAAAAGCTCATTTCATTTGTTTTCATTAGGCTACTCGAAGTTCATCATTCTCTTCTTCAGTTTCAATGGCGGCTTGTCATCGTTAGATCTCAATACAGCTTCTTCTTCGTGCGTTTCCTTTTCGTGGAAATTTTCTTTATATTTCACAAACAGTTGAAATTTTTCGTTTATGAAGCTATGATTCGTTTATAAAGCTATGCTAATTGCTCAACTCCTCTTTTCTTCTTCCGTAAAATCATTCGCCAAAAAATATGTTAGTTTGGAAGGATAGCGCGTTTTCCGTTTGGAAAATATTTGTTGAGGATTGAAGCCAGCAATGGAATTCCTCTTGAAAACCATACACCATCAGAATGTTTCAGAATTTTTCTTTTCTTTTTTTTTTGGGGGGGGGGGGGGGGGGGGCGAAGAGTGGAGGGGAAGAGGGGAGAGCGCGCTGTGCATCCTGCTTAACATGCTACTGTTTTTGAGTTGTTTTTGAAACGCTGATGAACATGCGAAATGATCGGTGAGTTAGCTTACAAACTGTGTTGAACTTGCGTCATTCGGGTGAGAGCGATCACTTAATTACATGTGGTTCGCTCTACAGGAAAAGCGGCGCGCTTTTGTCGCAATCAGTCAACCATGGAATAGTGGCGATTTTCAATGATCCAATTCCGCACATCAAATCTGTTGAATTGCTTTTTTTTCATGCGGAAAAGTTTCCTTTTTGTTCTTCTTTTTCTTAAGTAAAGTATCGATTTTTTGCGTCGCATCTTAGAGAGAGAAAAAGGCTGTTTGTATTCGCCTCTAAAAATTTCATAGAAATTTTAGGAGTTCTTGCGACTGACTAGTTGCCTAAGCTTAAAACTGTCTGTTTAGTGCTGTTGGTTGCCATACAAATGTCATCATAATTTTATTCGGCTCTTTTTTTCGCAGTCTGTGAAGTCATTTTAGGGACCACTTCTCCGAGGTCGCCCAAGCATTCTCGTCGAATGGTTATTTCAGTTCTGGTTCGTTTTCGATTTCCCTGATTCAAGTTCTCTACTCTGTAGAGTCTTCCGTCCTTTTACCAGGCGATTCAGCTCTAGTACTTGCATGTATGGGAAAGCATTTCCGTTGTTTTCGTTGGTTGCCCTATGTGCGCATGTGCTTCTACTCGTACAGCTTTTTCTATGCAGGTAGAGGATGGAAAATAGAAGTCAGCCAGTGTGAATTGTCGGCCCCATGAGCTTCTTTACGAACCAGTCTCGATTAATTAGGTTTTTTGTTTTAAAACATCCTTATGCCTTTCGATGGAGGTTTCTAGTCGTAGAGTTATTCAAAGCAGAGGACGGTTTTCACGGGACTTTGCACCCAAAACTTTAGATAATTGAACAAATGGCAACGACCAGCTGGCTGCAAAAGCTGCCGAAGCTTTGAAATGAGTCGCTTTTTGAGAACGAGCCACTTCTCCAAATTCGCCTAAGGAATCTCGTCAAAAGATTATGCATCTAAAAGCTGGTGATCAACTACTTTAAACGCATGCTTTCTCAATACGGTTGCAGCGAAAGGCCTATAACGGCATCATGTATGTGGATTTTTAAATGAATAACGTAGCAATGAAAGGTTGATAGCACCAGTCAGCCTTCCAAATAAAAAGTGTCTTCAAAAAGTTTTAGATTTTAAACGGTATTACAGGCATATTTGTATGGTGCGGCTCATGTTTGTATTAAGAGGTATGTGCGTTTTATATTTTGTTTTCTAAGTACACAACATATCAAACTCCATCTTGGTGCTGGTCTCAAATTATAAATTCCCTAGCCGAAATTGAAACAAAACACTTAGGAGTTAAGAGACAAATTACATTGCCCAGAGACCATCTTGTCGCTGCCTATGCAAATCGCTAACGAACTGAAAGCCTCTTGCAGCAAATAGCAACGAGAATGGCAGAACGGAAAACGAGTTGTTGGTCTATTGAATCTTTCAATGTCCGTGTGTGCTGCACAATGGTTGATGGGGCTTTTCATGAAGTCGATCTAAATGGAATTAAGTGAAACGAGGAAGAGGGGAGGGGGAGGGGGGGAAGGGGAAAGGGAAAAATTGATGCGGATGACGTGCTTGTTTGCACTCTTGATAGGCGCATTGCGCACAAACACATCCGAATGATAGTCGTTTCGGTGACTGCAAACACCATACTAGTCCGTCCTATAATTTGGCTAGCAAATAATGCCAACTTGTATTCTTGGTGATCTGTTTGCTCATAAAACTCGTTCACGGATGGAGGGTTTTCTTTTTTGCTATTCAAAAGTTGTAAAGAATAAAGTCTGAATAGTTGCACGATGAATGCAATTTTCGGTGCTTTACAGTGTGTGCATCCTCTTTTCCGAGATTGATGAATCTCATCGAAGTGGATCTGGGAGGTGCACTACACACCTACGGGTGTGACTTATGTGTCTGCTAAATTTCACAGCTCTGACTGTAGTGCTTTCCCAGTTGAAGCTTCTAGGAAGACACAGTAATAGACATCGTTATGTACCCAGACGATCACATAACGATGCTATAATGCGTTTTGCAATAGACAAATTATAAATCAGTGGCATCTTTCAACAGCGCATTCGGAAAGTAAGCTTTCAACGTTTTCATTAGCACTTCTAAGCGCCAAACTTGTTCGATTCCGAAAATCGCCCTTTTTTTCTACAAAATTGGAAAGGCGCCATTTCCGTGCGGATGGTGATTTATCTGCGGAGAAATATGTACACGGTTACTTCAGTTTCGAACGAATGAGTGTAGAATTGGTCCAAAAGAGCTTGAATTCGAGGTACAAGTGCACTTTAGCACGCATAGCATATAATGTCTTTCGTTTAGAGTGTAGAAGCTTATAATGAGTGTAGAAGCTTTTTAAGCTGACCGTTCGGCAGACGGTCAGCTTAAAAGCTCCCCAGAAACTTCGTTTGGGACAACGTATTGTGAGAATTTGAAGTCGATGTAGGTGGTCAGGTTTATGGAACCAGTCATCTGATGCGTTATGAGCAGCTGAAAACATTTGACCGCATGAGTTTGAGTTACTCACGATTGTAGTTTTTCCCCGTCCCGTACGATGAGAACTGTATCAAAGCAGCGATTACAGATGGACAATACAGCAACCTCAACTATGAAAGGAGAAGCAAGGCGTTTACAGAGGTATTGGGTTGTATCTTAAGTAATAGAGTATGCATCGTATTCTCTAATTGAATAGAAACGAAAGCATAGGAACTTTGTCGAGAGCAGCAAGCAGCATTAAATCAAAAGCGCAAACAAACGCTCTTTGAACTAGCCCGAAAACGTTGCGAGTTAATCGTAGCTCTATCCTCATAACAAACTTCTACCGATCGTCTCTTGTGATCACCTCTCTCTACTTGAAACACTACTAAAAGTATTCTAAAATATTACAAGAGGTTTTAACCCACTAGTTTACTGTAATGGTAAAAAATAGGCTATAATAAGTTTGTACCTAGAAACTTACTGCAAAGTTTCCTATAAAGTAATGGTGGGTTTGCAATAAGCTAAAGTTTTTAACTGCCGTATGAACTAAAGGCGGGCATATGAACGGAGGAGTCATTGGTTTCTGCAAACATATCTAAAAAGAGGATAGTTATTGGTTCGAAGAGCTCCAAATGAGCTCCAGGTGGAAGTTGATTCGAAATTTCTAGCAAAAGTAGGAAAAATCTCATTAGTTTATTAACTATCCAATTAAGAAGTCACTAATTCATTTGCATCATGAATTTTTATGAATTTATTCGTAGGAAAAGTAAAATTTTCTAAAACGAAAAATTCAGTGGTTGCTTTCATATCCCCTCACCCATCTTTGTTGGAGTGCCAACGATCGCAACGGCCGGGTGACTGAACTACGCCGAAATTAACGAACAAAGAGAAATGAGGCATCGGCGGCTATAAGCTTTCAAACGAAATCGTATGCACATTTCGATTGATCATTTTGCCGCTACCTTTAATGGCACCTTGCTGCATTTGCAAATAGAGGTTAACTTTGTGGCACATGGCTTTCAAAAAAGGCTTTTTTGCATATCGTCGCTGGAAAGAGTTGCTATTTGAACGAGCGTGAATGTTAAATTGATGCATAATATGTGCGAGAAGCGTCCTGAACACGAGTTCGCTTTCAAAATAAATAAACGAATAAATTAACTGCTCCGTGCGCTCGTGTTTTAGATTGCACGTATTTCCACGCCATATAGCTTCACTGCGAGAATTCAAAAAAATTTTTTTAAACGAGCCACTGAAAAAGAAAAAGAGTACAGCGTTATTAAACTTTTATAAACGAAATATTAGCACTAGTTATTTGGTGTTTGCGATGAGTTTTATAGAGGATTTCTTGCGGTATAATATTTAAGGCTCACAAGCGTACCAAATATTCCGTTTTCAAGAAAGCTCGCCTTTTTTTTCGCGAGGAAATCAACTTTTCCACTTTCGGTTTCATTGAAACAGCCATCATTAATTTCTTCGCCCATATTACTAAAGAACTAAGGTGCGTATTGTAGACCACACTATTCTGTTCTCCCAAGGTACAGTCTAACTCTGAAAAGATGGCAGGTAGCATATCGCTTCTCCTTTAATCAGGTTCACTTCCCCTACCCCCCAACCCGTCACCCCTAAAACTTAGCCCCAACCCCGCATTCCAGATGCCATTTCGCGCAGGCGTCACTGTTCAGCAAAACAAATCCCTAGCCTTTTGACAACATGAAATACCAGAGTCTTCATCGTTCAAACTTTACGGCTTGTGCAAATTGCATATTCTCGTATATATTTATTCATATTGTTCAACGCTTTGCGGAAAGTGGAACATTTTCTCAAATCAACTTACAAACAATTTCTTTTTTGTGGCAGTCTTCACGTTCGCGTTCAGCAAAGAATCTACTTCCATACTGCAGTGATTTGAGAAACGCTAATCGTACTCTTGAGAAAGCTAAACTGTTTTTCTCAATTTCTCGCATAATTTGCTATGACGGGCAAGTAACTGAAAAAGGAAGTGACAAACGGAAAAAAAATATGGCGCTCATAAGGCTGCCCATCTAATTCGGCAAACGCTTTCCATTGATCGTGATGAACTCATCAACATTTCACCTTATTGCGGACCAGATGTTAGTCCGCAATAACGTGATAAGCTGAGTGTCACATATTTAACGAGCACTTAAGATCTTTTAACAAGCTGCTAATTTTAATTAGCTCTATAAAGCATTTAAATTTCTAAGGAAATTCTCTCTTAACGTTCTGGTGCTGATACCTGATGAAGCATATAAAAGCAACGCATATATTTTTGCTTAAAAGTACTTTGTTTTGTTGTCGAGCATAAGAATGAATGCATAAGATTGAATTGTTTTGTTCTGGCCGCACAACTGTAATGGAACGTATTTGACTGATCTAATGAAAAGCAATTCAGGAAGCTATCTGAAAACTTTTTACTCACTAATTCTCACTTTTTGCGTCGTGCTTCTACAGCGATAACAAGCTGTACTTATACTTAAAACCGTAGCAAGCAAAAAACCATTTTTGACCATTATCTTTGCACGGTTGTTCCATCACTATAAACGATAATGATCCTCATAAAATAACTGGTTTCTTTTTACGTTTTGTAAAATTAGGGTTCCATTCAAGCTTAATGACCTGTTGTATTAGTTTTGAACCCAATAAAGCTGATGAGACTTTCCACTTGAACATCTATAACGTACCCTCTATCATCATCAAAAAAACGAAAAAAAAATTGCATCGGATGTGCAATTTCAACGATCAACACCCGAATTCATCTCGTCAAACATCGAACTGTGCGTTAGCGATGTCGGCAAATTATATTTTCTATTTTTTATTTTTTCTTTTGAGAAAAAATCCTCTGAACAATATAGTGCGTTGTGTGAAGCTGTCTAATTTCGTTTTGTAAGCTAATAAATTAGCAACAATTCTATTAGCATCTGCCCGGCGGCTGCCTACCGGATAATTGCAAATTTTTCACATTTGCAATGGTTGACCAAATAAAAAATATCCGATGAGCATTGAAGACTTGACGTCAGTTGTCATCTTTATTTAGTTTCTTTCATCTTTTGAAAAAGTCTTCAACTGCTCTGCAAATGAAATAATTACAACCAGTCGCTAGTTGCATTCTTATAGAATTTTTTGGAGAACTTTCTTCTCAACCAATATTAACAAGTTACAGAAGAATTTATGAGCAGGCAAGCGAGAGACGTTAAATAAAAAGGTGAATTTGTGCAATGCGTCGATAGGTGGTTTGAGAAAAGGTATGTTAATGAGAGTAACGATTATTGGGATATACCGATTTTATACTAATCGGATTAAGTTATGAAATAAAGTGTTGCTATTTGCCTAAAGCAAAATCTTCGCATTTAGTCTCTGCGTTTGTTTAGCAGCTATTTGAAGTGGGAAGTGTTTTTGATGAGTGCATTCTGTTTCGAAAATCGGATCATTTGATGTTCTCAGAGCTCTGGTCGTTATACCATTCGGTACTGATCATTGATGAGCTGCTGAGCAAATGAAAACTGCTACGCTCTCCGCCACGCCCAATTAGTTTGCGAAGAACAGGAAGAAGTTGATGCATGTCAAATTTGGTGCTGAAAACACTTGGATCGGGCAAGTTGCAATTAGATGCTTCGATTACTGCACGTAAAATGAAAAGAATAATTGAACGAGTGTGTATTCGATGTATTGCGAAATTATTAAAATATGAGGTTGTTTATGTTAATATTTTACACACTGATAGTGCTCTACTAAGAGTACACTTAAAAACAATTAGGGAATGACCATAGAAAAGGAATAAGACCTACAGCAGTGCGCAATCGCTTCGAGTCAAATCGCAAGAAATTTATTAGTTGTTTAATTTGTAGTGACATATGAATAAGTTTGTGTTATGTGTGAATTTGCAGTTAGTAGATGTTGTTTTACAATGCTTTGGGTCTTCTTTAATTTCAGTCATATATCTCGCATTATAACGACTAAAAATTAGCTGAGAAAAATTAGCATTTGAAGGCTGTAAGAAAATTAGCTGTAAAATTAGCTTTATTGAAAAAGAACAATAAAATTAGCTTTATTAAAAAAGTTGGCTAAGAAAAATTAATAGTCATTTCTAGACTATCAGCTTTGTTTGCCTTATAGTGCGAACAAATATTTTACAAAGATCGAACAAACTTAGAGAAAATGTTTACACTGTGGCTTTGTAATTAAGAAATCGCTGCTAAAAGCGGCATATACTTCTTTGAAAAGTGACAAAAGTTTTATGATATTAATTGTTATCGACATTCAAATGTGTTAAAAATATAGCGAATTTAGGTGTTAAATTAAATATAAAAGTTAACGATTTTGTTGCACGCAAAGATTCAAGTATTTTGAGAATAAGAAAGAGAGTGTAGGTTTACGGTGACGCGTTCGTTGATTGATGTTGGAGCAGCTTGCGCAAAAGACATTATATGTGCAAAATATTACAATACTTCTAATTGATTGAATAGACAGCCCCTGTGAAGACACTTTTTGTGATTGGTGAAGAAGCCAAAGCGGGCGAACATTGTGACTACCAAACGAACATTTGGCTGTGCGAAGTTGTGTTCTCTTGATGCGCCTAAACATTCCCTTAAATGAACCCATTCGAATGGACTACATTGTTTATTTTATGTTCACTTTGTTAAGTCCTAAACTCTTTTTTTTTTCAAAATTATTTCTTATTTGTTTCAGTCCATTCTCTTCATTTTTCTTTCTTATACGATTACTAGGCGATTACGCGCCACAGAAATTTGGAAATAAATTTTTTTGGCTTAAAAAATTTCGCAACATGAAAGAGTGGCAATTGTCTTTTATATAACATTGACCGCTCGGACAGCTAAACAAAAATGTGTTTTTCTAACTCGAAATTTTCCAATGTTTTTTTTGTTGACTGCGAACGATTAGGTCTTTGCTAGATGATGGGCTAGCGATTCTAATCCATTATACATACGCTCTACGAGACAGCCAATATCCATTACTTGTAAATTATGATACTGTCACAATTTCCAAAGGATGTCAATGAGCTTGATCATTTAAAGAATCGCAAAAATGATGCAATTTAAACCCTTCAAACATTGCAGCTATCAAGTTACCAGTAGATCAATCAACATTTGATCGATAAGACTGCAGGCGAAAGGAATTTTTGTCGTTTCGTTAAAAAAAAAAACGGAACGGGTGCAGGACGTGGAAAGTAATTTGAGTGATCAAGTTTCGAGTTCAGTTTGATTAAAATGTGTGATTTCAGTAGTTGATCTCAATATTTGCATGGGTTGAGAAAAACATTTTAAAAAAGTGAAATATGTTGAGCTACCCTTCGGTAGGTCATTTTTGATGTTTACAACAGTTCATCAACTTCCATGCTCCTTTGGGCTTCGATGAGGCACGATGAAACAGTTCGAGTATTTTTTATGATAAGATTTAGGGAACCGCAGCCAAAAGTTCGCATCTTTCGGAACAGTTTTTCAACGGATGTATCACATGAAAGATGGAAGGCGAAACTATGGCTTCGTTTGGTTACAAACTTAATGCAGTTATCACTTTTGTAAAGGAAAATGGGTCTCAAGAAAGTCTCAATAAATAACTTCTAGAAATCCCTGGTTTTTGATCGAATAAGAAACTTCTCGTAAAAATTTTTGACCAAAAACTTTTTGGCTGAAAAAAATTCTCATAAGAAACAATATTCTTAATTTCTTAGCACCATATGACAATGATTGAAAGTGTCGGTCACATTTGAAATAATTAGTAGAAGAAGCACCAAACGTGGCAAGTCGTCACAAAAAGCTGACCAGTGATGCTTCATGAATTGATATATGCTATGGGATGTCCTCATTCGTGCACTAGCGATTGCTTACAAACTTGTTCCTTTTCCAAGAAACCAATGCAAATGGGCTAGTCACTGCCTTTATGGACGAACCGTCAAAATGGCTAATTCAAAGTTTTGCTTGATCATTGAGCGCTAAATGTTAATCCAATTTTTGACTGCCTCCTCGCACTCTCTCTAAGAATTTGATCAGGAATGGGCTTTCTGACTTGTCAATTATCATTGGTCAGCGACACTGATCATGTGTGGGTGACAAGGCGGTGATTGAGGCGGCCGAGACGCAAAGGTCAAATAAGGTTTGTAAGTACATCACCGATACCAACGTGAAGTACTGAAGTGATAAATGAAGTTCTGGGCAGCAAAAACGCTTCAAAAGTGCAAAAGGGGTGTGCCTTTGTTCTCTTGCTCACCCCCCTACCCCCCTACTTCCTTTTCAACTTGTTTTTGGCTTTAACACCTTGATGACGGGAAGTCTCACTCAAAAAGTCTGCTTTCACTTCCTTGTGTAAATACTGAAACGAAACAGCATCCACAGTGTGACTGACAGTATGTCTTTGTTTTTTTTTCTTCCGCGTAAAACTTTCACAGCAGTCGGTAATCGGTGAGCTTTTGTTCCGCTCAGGTAGATATTTGAAAATCTGCCAGTATACCAAAAAAGCAGTTGGATGCAACAAACATTAGATAGTCTTTTAATAAGGTTTGTAAGTACATCACCGATACCAACGTGAAGTACTGAAGTGATAAATGAAGTTCTGGGCAGCAAAAACGCTTCAAAAGTGCAAAAGGGGTGTGCCTTTGTTCTCTTGCTCACCCCCCTACCCCCCTACTTCCTTTTCAACTTGTTTTTGGCTTTAACACCTTGATGACGGGAAGTCTCACTCAAAAAGTCTGCTTTCACTTCCTTGTGTAAATACTGAAACGAAACAGCATCCACAGTGTGACTGACAGTATGTCTTTGTTTTTTTTTCTTCCGCGTAAAACTTTCACAGCAGTCGGTAATCGGTGAGCTTTTGTTCCGCTCAGGTAGATATTTGAAAATCTGCCAGTATACCAAAAAAGCAGTTGGATGCAACAAACATTAGATAGTCTTTTATTTAATATTGCATGCATTGGTCGTCTACGAAGCGTATAAATCCAACTTACATATTTCTTATAATATGAGCCAACTTTCAAATATGGTTTCTGAATTGCTTGAAAGACATCCATGATAGATCGCTTATTCACCGAAAAGTAATTGCTGCGAACGATCTACGGGCATATTCCTCCGAATGGGATTTTGGCTCAATATGCGTCACTAATGTGGGAATTGTCACATTTCGTTGGGCGATTATCTTCTTAGCGATTAGCTTTTGCATAAAGGCAATATATGCTATTATTGTTGCACTGTTGACTCTCCGAGATGGATGCTCATTTTCTATATTATGTAACGCTTGGCTCTAAGCAGCTGCTTTGCATCAACCTTCGATACGTTCAAACAAGCACGCTTATACATTCTTTGTAATCGTTGTTATCTTTGTTGTCATTGTTATTCTTTGTTATCATTGTTATCTTTGTTATTAAGATTGTCATCACCATTACAATCATTGCTCTATGTAAAAGATTGGAAAATTGAAAAAAATATGTCCAGAAAATTGAAAAAAATCGTTGTTTTAAATTTTTCGAACAATATCTTGTACGCTAGCGCAATGCAGGTGTGGGCAGCAATCCTTTTTTTGTTGCTTCTCCATAAACATTATTCATTTGAAGGAAGACGAGTTTTTAAGCAAACAGGTTAGTGTATAATAGTATTATATATGTGTTAAGCACAAGATAAATTGCGAGGCCGACGAGAACAACGATAAATCGGCCGAAACTCTGTGCTCTTTTACCTCTTCGCTGAGCACTTAAACCAAAAGGCGACCATTGGTAACTTAAAGCAATCGGATATTGTTTATCAATATTTTTTTACCAATTAAGGTTACCACCAATTGAACGAAATTTATTAACGTTATCACCACGATTATTGATAAATAGGTAACTGATTTGCATGATGTAAGTCGTACTATGCACAATATTAATGCATCGTATTTGTCGATGTATGAAAACTGGGAATGATGAACGTTGTTGCGTTGCACGAATATCACAGAAATTTCAACTTAACCAGTAACCAGTAAATACAATACAGACCTCATATGTAGATAAATCAAAAGTAAGCATATGTATAAGCGGTTAACTGTCGAAATACGCATATGTTGTCTCATCTTTATGCTTTACGTGAAACTGAAAATGCTTAATTTTTGTTAGCCGCATTATAGCCAATTGATTTCTGTTCAATACAATTAATTTCGATTCCATATTACATTACAATGAGCGATGCTCATAGAGATTTTTTCACTCCATCGAATATCGAACGATTTCCTCGCCGAATTATTCGCTTCAACACTTTTGCTTCTTTCGACACGTTTCCACAAACTGTTAAGTGTTTTCTTTGTAGACATCTTCTGTTTACGTTAGACGCAATCATCGACACTTGAAGGCTCGCTTACCTTATATTCGAAATCTTCAAAGCCTCTTGTTCCGTTGAGCTGATCTCCTATTTTGGCAGTCTCTTCTAACTGAAATAGGTTACGCATTGTGTTGTGTCTGTCGTAACAGTGAGTCATCGTCTTTTCCTCATTAGGCCATGAACACATAATAGCGTGTTTTTTAAGATTGCTTATTAACTTGTTTTTTTTTAAAATCTGCTTAGCCTGACTAACCGTTTTCACCAGACACATTTCCATCGAACATTTGCAACGAACGTTCATGGAAGCAAACAGTGTTTAGCAGTTGAATTGCCAAAACACCTATCGTTTTCGTTATCCGGCGCGTATTTCCATCGAACGTTTACCGTTATATACGTTGAATGGAAAAAAAATTTAATATTTGCATGCAATCTGCAAAACTTTTTTGATATAGGTCTTTACTCCAGAAATACAACGAAGGTGATGAGAGCGAAAATGAAGTATATTGCTTCATCTGTTATCAAAGGAACGCTCATACAATGACCATCTTTTATGCGATGATAGTACCAACGATTAACAGTAGATATTCCTTTTCAATTTAATAACTATTTAATAATGTCAATTTATTAGGAAATTTCAATTCAACAGTTTAAATGAAATCTATCAGTCGACCAGTTGTCCGTTTTTCTTTGAGAATAAATTCAGAGCGTTTAAAACTTTCTTGATCACGTCGATAAAATTTCCTTTTAAAATCTGTTCATATGAAACAGCTTTTGCCCATTTTTTTCAAGTGAATTTGACACTGAAGATAAACCATACCAGGTTGATATCTTGCATCGCGTTTAGTGCATGATGATCGCAATCGGATGATCCCGTATGTGTTATTGTGTATGTATTTAAAATTGTGTTACTAGTATGTAGTATATATGCCATTTGGTTTTTTTTTTT
>JPKZ01001207.1:26598-46261 GCA_000803305.1 Toxocara canis | reverse complement strand
TGAGGGGTGGCGATTTTAGTCGTTGTGTTCATAGGATCTTGTACATCGTTTCGTTAAAGCGTAATTCACTATTGCCTAACCGTGCGCTAATAATACGAAATTGTTAATCGATGATTTAGCGATACTTTTCCATAGACATTTGTGGAACAAAATTTCTTTTCATGGAATCCATAAACTATCAACCAGATGCGATGCGTTTTTAAAGGAAGTCGTAAACGATTGAAATCGTAGACGGTTGAAAATTAACGATTTCAGAGGATAATTTAAACGGCTAATTAGAAAGCAATTTGGAAAATTTTTAAGACAGTTTTGAAATAACTCTTGTAAAAGTCTTCACTTCAAGGAAATTACGATTCGAACAAATAAAGCTTCTTTTTTATTAATAATAGCTAATATAAACTTGTTTCTAATTCATATTGCGATCGCCACTTGAATAGTATTCATCTCAAACTGCGCGAACGCATCACACAGAAAGCGAGGTGAGTTTTGTGAAAAATTCAGCTGGTCTATCGGAGACAGAAATTGCAAATTAGAGACAGTTTTCCTATAACAAAAAGTGGAAAAACGATACAGTGAGAGCAGCAATGTGATTATGTTCCTCCCTAGTGACCCTATCAATTTCTGGATTTGAATTTAAATTTTTATTATTGCCATTCGATGGGCAACTTTGGCTTTTATGATGATGTGAGAAAAGGAGGCATAGTTAATATTCGAACGCTGAAAAGAGTTGTCGAATTAATAGACTTTAATAAAGAGAAGTTAATTAGTAGTGATATTTTTCCACCGAAAATTTGCTGAACATTATTGTTTTTACTATACAGTGTTGTCAGTTTTGCGATATTGTATTTTCTCGACAGTTTCACTTAAGTATTGCAGTAAATTTTAAATTTTTTAGACCTAAACTTTACTGCCAAGAGAGTTTAGGAATGTTTCTGTCGAACGACTTTCCCCTATTTTCGTAGGCTCTATTATGATGTTTGCAGATTATTGTTGACATCGCATGGTAAAGTGATAGCGATAATCGTCGAATTCTCACAGGCAAACCAACTAATTTTGTAATGCATTTTTGCTCATTTCAGAAAAATAGAAAAAAATAAATTCCGTGAGTATGTAGATTTCTATGGGGCCCGTCTCACCTTTGTGACACACGAATGAGCGCTGCTCATATATGCGTGATCATAATATGCATGTCGTAGTTTTCAGAGTCGAGGTGGAGCAGTTGATGTTTTGGTTTATGCGGCTTTATTGTCTGCTGCTATGATATCATGCCGACTATTTTTCACGTCTTTTCCTGAAACGTTTTGTGCAATTTTCGGTACTCAAACTTATTTTTAGTGTTCAATTTTCAGGAACGACTAAAAGAAATGTAAGACGACTTTTCGAATCCGTAAGATCTTTTGATCTTTTTTTAATTTAAATTCTTTCAATTAATTTCAGGCTTTTTGTTTCATTTAATTCCTTAATTTCTTTTATTTAATACCGTTTTATTTAATCTCTAACGTTTTATTTGTCTCCAACACTAACGTTTTGTTTAATCTCTATACGTTGTGAAAAAATGTGCTTTCAGACAGACGTTAGTGCTAACAGAGGCAAAGATGCAGGAAACTTTCACAGTTTCGACGAATTTTGTCGACACCTTCTAAAAATTTGCGGTTCTTGCTGGTGATTTTTGTTCGGCCGATTGTCACTCACTTCTTAGTGCTTTCGAAAGTTTTGTTGATGACAACTCGCAACTAATAGACACGAAGAAGTAGATGGAATTGTTTGCGTGCGAATAAGATTCATTTTCTTTCCTCATTTTACAGTGAATACAAATTTGTTAAAGGCCTGAAACGCTTGAAAATTTTTCATCTGACAACAGATTTTTATGAAATGGAAAACGTCTTACGACTAAGCCAAATTCTTCTATGCTATTTAAGGGAAGAGCCTATTTAATGTAAGATTTGCAAACGCATGCACAAATGCGCCAGCTAAAAAAAAGAAAGAAAAAAACGTTCTTGATCACATACTCAAACACACTTCAAACCGACGAAACGCTTGATAAAGCAAAATGTTACCCAAAAAAAGCCAACATTCACGTTCCCGCCCATTGGCTTTGCTCTTCAGACAGTTGAACGTTTTTAATTCGGTCTTTAAAGGCGATTCGTATATAAGACGTGGAAGGTTCTTTAGGAAATTTTACTTTTCGAATAACATAAAGTGATGGAGTTGAAAGTGCCAAAGTTAGGATTAATTTTTCACATAAATATTAATGCTAAAGTTCATACTACTTTTAGTATATATAATATTGCCAAAGTTCGGATTAGTTTTCACTTTTATTGAAGTGTGGATCTTCTTTTCGTTTAACACAAGTATGTTGGCAAGTCTGAGTTTGGTTTGTCTACATTTTTGTGGTTTACACTTTATCAATGTTTCTGTCTGCAGAAGACAAGCCAATGATGAAAGATTTGTTGAGATTCGATTGGAAGCCAAAAAATTCAAATTCATCTTAATCAATAGCAATTTTTTTTGACGCGTTCAGTGTTGCTCGAAACCAATGATGTTATCGTATAGTGGCAAGTTCCTTTCTCTTTTTTTTTTTCTCACAAGCTATTTGACCATATCACCTTAGATGAAAATATGTGCTCTGTAATCTGCGATATACTAACTAATACGTAGCCGATCATTGAGCAATCTCAACTTTTGGACTTTTTGTGAATTGCGACCACAGATTTTGCTAATTAGCTTATCATTTCACATGTGAGTAATTAAGAAGCAAATTTTTACGCTTTTCAAGGTCCCTCAAGTTTCTTTTTCGCCCTTTCTCTTTTGCCCCTCCCTCTCCCTCTCTCTCCCTTTCTCTCTCCCTTTCTCTCTCTCCCTCTCTCTCCCCTCTCTCTTTCTTTCTCTCTCTCTTTCTCTCTCTCTCTCTATATATATATATACTGTCCAAGGCCATCCTTAGCTGTCAGCAACACTTACGCCGTGGCTACCTTGTGAAAAATTGAATTCTCTGATACGGATATTGCCATGAAAACTTTAAGCTTGCAACAGTAAAATAACTTTAAAGGCTTTAGTTCAAAGGCTTTTGGTTAAGTTGATTGACGAATAAAATAATTGCTTCATTTTGCCAGCCATAATTGTTGAAAGCTTTACATTTTCCTCGTTTCTTTGAAGTAACAATGGAAAGAGCCACATTGTGCCACCTCCAGGAACCTGCCATATTCAGCTGTACTTCGATAAAAAATTTTTAGTTTAAGAAGGTAACTGCCGGTGAGAATTTGAGGACATGAATGTTAAGAAGCGGCAATGGAAAACAAGTAGACTGCTTTTTGGAATTAACTTCAGAAAATCTCGGCAGCGAACGCTGAAGAGTAGCAAAACAAAAGGGGATCGTCATTCCAAGCGACGAAAACGAAATTTGACGGAACAAACTTCAACTCTCGGGACGGCGATCTATGGCGGAATATGGGGCGACAAATTTTCGGTTTTTCTTGTTCAGCGTCCTCCACATCGCACACCAAAATTCGACGTCAGCTCAATGACGTATTGCTGAAGTCGCTATAGCGAAATGACAAAAAGTTCTATGTGACATTCTTCTTCGATAACACTTTAAAATTCACTTCTTCTCTTTAGCATAAGTCATCAGTTCAGAGAGAGGTGGAGGAGGTTTCCAAAACCGACGCGCAGATGAAACGACGGAATCCTTCTCAACAAACGTGATTTATTATAACGGAATCGCTAAAAAAAGACAATGTTGGGCGAAATACACCATAAGAAACGAATGAAAAGCATACTTCGCAGTTAAGGAGAAAGAAGGAAGTGCGAAGTTATGAGAACGTTGAAATTTTCATCGCAGTGATAAACGCCGAATGTTCGCCGGCGTTCCAGTGAAATTTCTGATCTCCTTCTACCTCCAACCACTGGACGTCGAAAGCAAGATTCGGCTGAACGTATTGCGATACGGCTTCCAATGGAGCATCTCATGAGCAGTTATTTGGTGTTTGACGAGGATTACCCTATGCCGAGTTCGATGGTCGACGATTTCCGATTGCGATCACTAATAATGTCTGATGCTTCTAAAAATCGCTCATAACATATCTGGCTGAAAAGTTCATTTGCTGCACCACAAAGTTTTCAGATGATTTTGGAATGCTTCTAGGTTGAACGAATGAGTCGTACGGGCGATGAGGAAGATCCGTTTGACATGGATAATCATCGCATTGGTCATCGTGATTGTGCTTGCCAATTTCATCGCTATGTACAATATTATCAAATTACTAATTAACAACAGGGTACGCTATATTCAATAAAATCTGACCAATTCGAAAGCAGTAAATAATATACGGTCTATTTTAGTATGGAATATGAGGTCCATATTTATAGCACAACATTTTTATGACGATTATTCAAACTGCACGTTTGTTCACCTCTCGGTATAGTACTAAAAGAACATCTAAAATTAGAGACAATAGTAAGTTTTGGACGGCTCGAGTCTACAACGGGCAACAGTGAACGTTGGCTGGTGGGCAAATTGACTGCATTTGTATGGGTCGCGTTCATCGATGTACGTTAGTTTGATTTATTGTAGGATGTGCGCCGCAATCGTATGCATACGTCACATTTGTTAAGTTTTTGATTTATTCGAGCTCGTGATGCGATGAGAAGAGAGACTTTACTGATGAAATGGATGCGCCCAAAACGCTATTAGCATAAAGATAGAGGCCAGCGAAAAAGCGTGAAGACTGACCTTTTCTCTTTTTTTTTGCAACAGGCAAGTTGAACCTGGCATAGAGTTCAAAAAAATAATGATATTTCTTTCAGCCGAAAGCGAAAAAAACGACTGTATTAATGGTTACAACAAACTATTATACGAGCAATGTAACTTCATCGACCCCGATATTAGGTTGGTAGATCGGAAATTTAGTTCATTTGTTTTGGCAAAGCAAATATAGCCCTACGCGTATCACGACACAAAAACTGTTTGCTAGGATCTATAATAGAATAAATTCATTTTGAAAAAGTAAAAAGGTCATTTTTTTTCAAAACGCCAAGGAAATCCGTGGAACACGGAAAGTTCTGAAATTTTTTTTGCCGCTCTGGCGAAAATTTTACGCCTTTTTTTTCGCAGCAGGTGCATACTTGCACGGTTTTGCAAGCTTCCTTTGGCGGAAATGTTAGCGGCATATGCGTCGGCGCTAATATTGGACGAATTCATTGTACAGCTAATTATGCATATTGGTCTACAACGATACGCAGACCGATATTAGAAACGGACGAGAAAATGCATTGGCAGCATCGCAATTCTGGCTTAACCAATATTTTATCGCTTGAAATCCAGTAGGATACCGTCTGCCTAAAAATCGTTTGATGATTTCCGGTGTTCGATACGCTTTCCTCTGCTGTATTATCTTCAGGCGTTTTAATTTTCTATTTGTAAGTGAAACAAAAATAGAACATCCGATGTTATTCAAAATTTACTTTAGCTCGTTTTGTCCCTTAAAATTGTCATCAATTGCTGTTTCCATAGAACGAGAGTAGCAGTGTTAAGTGAGTGCAAACCAAATATTTAAATTCAGTTTTAAATAATTACTGTTCGAACAGTTCGAGGGGATTTGTGCTGGTGAAAATACGCATACTGAACCACATTTCACACGAGTCACAATAAGATGTAAGAAAATGATAATGGCATAACCTTACTGCGTAAGAATTTTTTCGATGACATTTTCATGTTTCGCAGCTGCTTGTAAGCTGTCGACACTCAAACTTTCTCTACAGCTGCATCCTCTTCCACTCAGAATGCAAAACATATAAAGCGCTAAACGAAAGTTGAGCTGCAAAATCGCTCTGAAGCCCACGAAATTTCGCACTCTTGGGAGGTTTCTTAACCAGCTGACTATCAGCCAAGCATTCCGTTTTCATGATTGCTGCCAACCATCAGAATATTGATGACGCTTGAAGAGCTTTCAAATATCATTTGCTGACGTTTTTGGGATTGCGTCCGATATATTTTTGCATTGCAGTAGCTTCAACAATGCACAATGAAACCGATGAATTGCCTATGAAAACTCCTTCAACAAGGGATCATCAAGTAAGTAGAAAACCGAAATATCGACGCAAATATCGTTTTGACAAGAAGCTGGGCAAGTATGTTCGCATCAGGAAAAAGCCCACAACAACGTACCATCAAGGAAATGTGGACATTAGTTACAAGCAGAAGATGGATGGTGTTGTCGCTCAAAATCAATCATTATCATCGTCGGATTTGTCAAAAAGTAATTCGGTTTTGGATCGAGTTGTGACTACGGCTGTGGAAGGCTCAGCAGAGGTTAGAATTTTCAACGGCTGCGAAATGGGATTAGCTATGAAGTAACAACGTTCTCCTTATCTATTTACAACACACGCTTCTAGAAGTGCAACATCATAAGTTGCTTTGCGAATCGTATAGTTTTTTCTTAGCGAAGAGGATTCAACGAAAAGAACTTTGATTATTACATGCTGCGCTTAGGTGTCTGGTTTGGACAATGCAACAGATGCGTGTTGATTTAAAACAGCCTACTGCATATAGTCCTATAAGGAATATCCATTTTGCTACAGATGAGTTCCGTCGAACTGCTACCCGAAAACTCAAGATACTGGAGAGGTTGAATCCAGTAATCGTTGAAGTAAGTATGGCTTTAGTGATTTACATATCCGCTCAACGCTCTATCATATGCTTAACCCAAATTGCGACGGGCATTAAGCTCTTTATAACACAACACTGTTTGTCTCACATAAATTGTTAATAAAATATAAATTATTTATAAAAGGACAGTAATTATTTGCTCTGCAGCTTATACTGTTTATATGCCTCTGTTTGTGGGAAATATCACAAAAGATATACGAAGGGATCAAGGAAAATTACTGGAAGCTATTGAAACAGCTATATTAGTGAAATCGTGGCTACCACCTGCAGATACTGAAATTTTCGCGAATATAAGACCTCT
The DNA here is from genome assembly GCA_000803305.1 of Toxocara canis. NCBI lineage: Eukaryota > Metazoa > Nematoda > Chromadorea > Rhabditida > Toxocaridae > Toxocara > Toxocara canis. Next base: position 39,296 of record JPKZ01001207.1, on the reverse strand, counting down.
ATTTTAGGTTTCTGTTGAAGAAGGAAGGCAGGGGGAATAGCTGATGAGGGTGAGGTTTCTTGCTTTAGCTGGTCGAAGGCACGGAATGCATTGTAAATCAAGAGCTTACTTATCCGTGAAAATTTATCCTGTAAAGTTTTACTTATTGTTTTGAGGGTGACGTATGCACTTTAATTCGTTTTGCATAACTATTCGTTCGTGATCACTTAAGCACAAAGGGCATTAATAATCAAAGAAAGCCTTTATCCATTGAACAGATTCTTTTCGAAGGAGGTCCTCTAACTTTTGACCGCCGCTCAGAATGGCTTCTCTTCAGGAAAGGCTAGCTTTCCAAGTGGGGGCTCACCTAAAAACAAATTTGTAACTTACTTTCTTCTCCGTGCTTGTTATGCTTTATGTACATTTGGTTTTTTTAAAAGTATGATGCAAATTTAGAAGCCAACAACAGGATTGCCCACCATGAAAGAGCAGACCACAATGCTACATTTGGGAAGAATCACATCGACAGAAAGTCGAACGAGGAATGAAATAAACGAGACGGGTCAGTATTGGAAAGAAGACGAAAATGTCGAGCCGTTGCAATTCACATTGCTCGTCAAAAGTATTTTTTCATTAACAACATATGCAATTCATTAACTGAATGGCCCAAAATTTTAAATATGTTTAAATTGTGCGCTTTACAATGTGAAAGTGTTTATAGCTTAGAAAACTCGGCGCAAAAAATGCTCAAATTAATTGAAAGAATCGAATATCAAAATATGATTCGATATCGAAAATCGAATATCGAAATATGATTCGATATCGAAAATCGAAAACTTAAATCTCATTGGATTATAGCGCAAATTTCGAACTGTTTTAACTTGAATTATTTCATGTAACTGGCATTGATAAAAGAAATCATCTCAGACCAACGATGATTTGTTTTATTTTTGCTTATCCGTTCTTTGTAGGGAATTTCCATTCGCAGATAATCGGAAATTTTTTGGCCACTCATTCTCTCAATTACAATATGTGTTCTTATTCGATCGTACTTTGTTTTACGAGTTGCTGCTCATTAGTCATTCGTTATCGTTATAAGCGCAAGAAGAAAAAAAAACGAGGAAAAGAATCAATGAATCAAATCATTTCACTTTTTTTCTATGAACATTGTCAACATGTTTTCGTTTTCTTTTAAGACTTCATTATGCAACATGCTACTAATAAATGTAAATGCTGCGTCAAGATTCTCTGAGGTACGTGTTGAAAAAAGAAAAGAAATAAGTTAGGGTAATGCGTTCATTGATCGATATGTGATGTCATCTCTAAATTTGATAACGAATCTTTTCCATATCGTCTTCGAATTGTCGAACAATAACAATTCCATAGCTAGAGAGTAACACCAAAATTTAAGAAATTTGAAACGACACATCATCTTAACACATTTTTCTCCAATAGATTATTTTAATATATTATTTTTATATTATTTTATTTTAATAGTTAATTTAATTATTAATTATTAATATCATTCAATTATTTTAATATTATTTGAATCTTTGATTAAAACAAGGAAACTTTTTTCAAAGACATAAGAAAAATTTTGACAATATTTTTCGGACATTTTAGCAACGCCACCATCAACGTCTACTCCAAAGATCACCGTACGAAATACTTCTGCAACACTCAGATCATCCCATAAGCCGTCGCTTCCTCATGTGGTGACCATTGGACGCATTAACGTTCAAGATGTGCATAGTCGTCGTCCAGACATAACGAGAATCACATTCCATTCGATGCGGTTAACTGATCGACCTTTCATTCCGACCTCAACTACTACAACTCGAATTCTTGAAACTGTTACTACGACGATGACGACGACTACTACTACTGCCACATCCACCAGCACTTCAGCATTAACTACTTCGACAAGAAGAGCTTCAACGACTGTCGTCGATTCGAACTCACTGAGGTATTGTTTTAAAAATAAAATAACAACATCGCCCGTCGAAATATGCCCGTTTTATTGCTTAATATATACCAGGCTTCGCATGGGATCGCATCACTCATTTTGTTATAGGTAAATCACCTTCCCATAGTAGGGAGGCAATAGCATCGTCGAGCACATTTCTAGCAAGGCAACGGATAAATTGTATCTTCGCGTGCTCAATGAGGCAATCGAAGACACTATACAATTGAGAGCACCGCTTTCTTTTTCTTTTTTCTTTTTTTAAATTTTGCTCAATCGAAAACAGATGTGTTAAAGTTTCCGTTTGCAATACTGTCGAAAATCACTTTCGATTTTTTTTTGTCAGTGAAAAGTATTGCGGCGAGGTTGTGCGATAAGTAAAGTAGTTCCGGCAATACATTTTTTTCCCGTAAGAGTATTCCAATATTACGATCCGATGCATATGTTTGAAAATAAATCATCGTGGAAATTTTAGCGGAAACAACTCGCCGTAGAGCATAATCGATCAGACTGTCAATTCATGTGTAGCTAAGCGCATTTGAGGTGTTTATTTTTATTTTTTTTAAACAAAATGCAATAGATCACTTATCAATCTTATCAAATCGATTTTCTTGGTGCTCTTTACTAACCTATTCTCTTTTACTCTCCTAAGTGCTACGCTACTCTTCATTCTAGCAAACTGGAAGCAGCCTAGATAGTATCCGATGATTCTTTGGCCATCTACTTTGTAAGCTATTCGCATTTTCGTTTTTGTTTCTGGATATTGTTCGGCAATCGCTGATCGAGATCCCCTGAACCTAGCTGCGGTCTTTAATAAATGGATGAATTGAAGCCTTTCCCTTCCCCAACTCCCTCTTGCCCGCTTCTATTAGATGTCAATTTTTGCTCAGGTCACACTGCTTTAATATGTGTACTTATTTTGTTCATATGCGCTTATCGAAATTTTCGATGAGAGAGGTTCTTCTCAACGAGATGTTTGAATTATTGCGACTTGAGATCTAAATTTGAGGAAGGAAAGAAACATAACTTCGTATGTGATGTCTACAGAAAATTTGGAAGGAGGATGCACGTGGTTATTTTTAAATTAACGTAAAGGATGGAACGAGAGAGAAGCGGTGAGGGGTCCGCAGAAATTAGAACAAGTACACCTTCTCGCCCCTTCCCCCCTCCCCACCACCTCATGCTCCCCATCGCACTTTTTTCATGCGGATGTCATCGCTACTGAAAAAGTCAAATATGAATTTCAATAACACACCCTTCACCCTGCTCGTCACCACATTCTCTTCGCTTCCCCATGAATGTGCTGCAACTATAATGTGATCATCTACTTGCAACTGTATGAACATGATAAAACTGAGCATTTCTTTAAGGCTGTCTGGTTTCACAGTGGTAACGGCACTTTTGGATATCGGCAGAGGGCAGTGGTGGGAATATCGGCGTCCTTTGAATAGCTACTACAAATACTTGGACAATATACTCGAGTTGCGAGTCAATTTGATGATATTTGTTGACCAAAAAACGGTTGACTATATTCACCAACGAAGGAAACAATTTCGACTGGAGCATCTTACTAGAGTTGGTTTTGTTTTACGTTTTTCTTCCGGTCGTACGTCGAAGTTCAAATTGTTTCATTATAGCGCCTTCACTAAAGATTGCCCTAGAATTGCCAGCTTCCTCTTTACGTTCTCGTACTTCCTATCTCATATACTACTCAGCCTTTACTTCTAACTATCCAGCAATCCCCCACCTCCTTCATTATTCCCAATGCCTCATTCTTACAATGACTGCCACCATCACTCATCTATGCAAAACCTTCTTAATGAATGAATTTCAAATATACTGCGTACAACTGCTTCGATTTCCGTAAAATGATTGACAGTCGAGCTTCTTTTCGAATAAACTCGCCTCGTACTTTTGCGGACTGTTTCCGTCCTATTCCATGAAAAAAAAGCTGGAACGAGGTCAAAAAATTAGAATGCAGAAAAGATCGATGGAATGCCATAAAGGTCATTTTCTAAACGATGGAAAGAGAGAGGAACAGGCATTTCGAGGACGGGAAGGAGATGTTGCAAATGACCGGCCGCCTCCCTCACCTTTTCGTTGTGTAACTTGCATATTTGTATAAAATATCAAACGGATCGTTTTACAGTTGCCAAACTTTAATCTCGCAAGGAGTTTGCTTTCTAGGAACAAATCTCGCTCCATCATTAACTGTTTGGCTCGTTCAGACTGTCTTCCGATTTACGATATTTGCATAGGACGAACGATAGTCCGGATTGTGCTCTCTCATGCTGCATGATCGTATTTATCAAAAGTGTACTGCCACAGATCGGAGGGTTACGGAAGAAAAATAGCTGATAATTATCGCAGTATATTTCTGAAGAAGTCAATGAAGGAGCTAGTTCACGAACTCCGATCTAGCCCAATGACAACAGAGCACCATATTCTTTGCTTCGAGACTAGTTTTTTTTTCAGTGCGGACGGGTAGCTTGGGTGGTTATTTTGCTAGAACAAGAATAATGATTCGAATTTCCTGATAAATTTAGGCAGATGGATGTTGGAGACGAAAATATTCCGGTGATAAAACAGCCCCCCGCTTTCTCACCAAATGAGGCTCTCCTAGCCAATAGGGAATTGCCGTCACTTTCCATTAGTCGATCGAATTCTATTCGCAACAGTCGTTGGTGGACAAAAATCATATGGTTTTTGTCTTCTACAGATAAAAATGGAATTTTCCTTCTAGTGCAGCAATGGAGATAAAATAATACCAGACTAGAATTCTTTGTGATTTTCGTACTAAAGAGAGTCATAGAGAATTTTAAAAAATCTTATTTCTTTAGTTTATAAATGTCAATAGGAGCATTATTTTTCCCTTCTGGTTCGCAAAACAGATGTGCTTTCTCACTCTCGCTACGTCACCCGGATTTCCTTCTCAATTCAGCTATCACATTATTTTTCTTTTCGTTGAACACCGTTTCTATTAAATTTTTTATTGCCTTGTCGACCCTTCCTCCTGTAAGACTTCTCTCTTAACGAAACTAGAAATTTTCGATATCGATGAGGGGATTACATATGTTGAAAGGTCAGTAATGTCGTTAATGTTTCATATTACCAACACTCGTAGCCATTCAAATGGATGTAATGGTCTTAAATGCACAGTACGAAAAGGTGACAATATCCAGGACGCATGGCACAATCGTGAAACGAGAGGGCACAAGTTGTTACAACCATATGAACAGAGCCGTAACCGAAGAACGAAGCTCAAACAAGGATCATTTCTGATTAAATCAACGGTTGAAATGCTCACGCACAGGAGTTTAAAAACGAATTGAAAAATCAACGGCTGTAGTTTCTAAGCGCGGGTAGCATCGTGAATAGATATGCTTTTAAACGTAATAATTTCAGCTTGATAGCAGTGGAAAATCGCGGAAATTGAGCGTTTAAATAAATCAATGAGCGTTTTAATAAATGAATAAATAAATATATAAATAAATTAATTAATAAGTAGGTAAATAAATAAATAAGTAAATAAATAAATAAATAAATAAATAAAATAAATTAAATAAATTACATGAAATGAATAAACAAATGAATAAATAAATAAACAAATAAATAAATAAATAAATGAACAAATAAATAAATAAACAAGTAAATAAATAAATAAACTGATCAATTAACAAACTGATAAACCAATGAATCGATTTCAAAATTAACAAATAAATAAGTAAATTAAAAAAACAAGAATAAATAAATAAACAAGTAAATAAATAAATAAACTGATCAATTAACAAACTGATAAACCAATGAATCGATTTCAAAATTAATAAATAAATGAGTAAATTAAATAAACAGGTATATTAGTTAATTAAATAAATAAATAAATAAACAGACCAATCAAATGAATAAATAATTAATTAGGTGATTAATTAATTAAATAAATAAATCGATTAAGTGAACAGACAAACGAATTAATTAAATAATTAATTAATTAAATAAAATTATCGATTAATTAAATAAGTAAATAAATAAGCAAACGGATAAGACAAATAAATGAGCAAATAAATAAATGAATAAATAACACATAAATAAATAAATATAAATACGGTTCATAATTCGATGATCGCTAACATGCATTCAGCTATGACTATAGCCAGTCTATAGTGAGAAACTTCTAACCAGTAAAATTCGCTATATCTTCAGCCTCAGCATTCTTAACTTGCATCTAATTATAAATAGGTCACTAGTTACCCAAAGATTACCTTACGGCTAGCAGTACTATTGAATTAATTTTTTTTTTCGCAAACAAGCTAAAGCCAACTCATTCAAAACCTTTGATAAAGCACGTCTCAGAGTTCGGTAATAGCAAGTGAAATTTCTGTCAATCCTATTCTCCATCTTACATCGTTTCCGGCTAATCACTGTTAGCATGCTATGAAAACTGTGGTTTTTTCGATGAAGAGGACAACACGTAGGTTTAAATACTCACAAGCGTTCCTCCTCGTCTGATTGGTTTTGAATTGAAGGCATTTACCTCGAAACACGAAGTCTGTTAGAATTCATTCAAAAAGTGACAAATCAACTTGATTCAGTTGTGTTCTCTCATTTCAACTTTGTTGGTACATCGATTTCAACAGAAGCGATTACAGGTGATACCAATGAGGCTGACTGAACTACCTCTGCACCAATATATCGGCCTAATTGAGCAAATTATCGACTACGAACAAAATGGTAATGGATGGAACCCTGCATGGGACCAGTCAATGAAAGTGCATCCCGAAGCAAAAAGTGCTGCATACGATGTCCTTGTCAATTCGAAGTCTTTCTTCCTCTACAACGCTTCTGTACGTATGAAAACTTCACATTCTGCAGTATGTGCGTAGAGGGATGCTAACGCTCAGTATGGACGCAGAGCAAATAAGAATAAAACTTGTTGTACCTTAACTCTAATAAATAAGCATAAAACGTGTTACTTTTTCCCATTTTTTTTCATTATCTATTTCACCACCCACTATATACGCACACATATAACATCACTGTTTGCTATCTTAATGATTAGCAACTTTTTTTCGAATGAAGTTCAATGTGATATGATGCGCATTTGCAGATTGAAAATCCCTTCATGACCGAAAAATTCGTATGGCTCGACGCTGGATATGGGCATGGGAACAGAGCAATATTCCCACCCGATTTTTATTGGAATCCTTTTTTGCCACAAGATAAAATTTCCCTCATTAAGGTAAGATATCATTGATGTATTATGCTTGAAGAAATTAAGCAATGTGGTTTGACGCGTTTCATTGCATTTATTTGCATTTATTTCCAGTAGTTTGAATGAAAAATTTTCAGAAAGTTGTTGCATACTTTTTTAAACCAAAATCGATACAAATGAACGTTACTGGGGATTCTCCATAGCCCATGCGGTAAAATACTTGAAAATGCTCCCAATCCCAACGCATTAGCACTATATCCCTATTCGTTTACTTCCTGCGAAGGTAAGAAGTTACGAACGTCAAGGTTACCTGATTATCTGACGATTCGTCCATTCGCCAACGGTCGGCGCGCATCTGCCGAGCTCCATTCCACTCCCATTCTCCGCCTTCTGCTTCCAGCACTGACCATAAAGCCACATCAGCGACTCATCCCACCTCGTTTGCGACCTACGGCGCGGCCGCCTTCGGTCACGTGGTATCCAGTCTACGAGGCGACAGGTCAGGCGGTTGTCGTATCTTCATGCGTCATGGCCTACCCAACTATTTTTTGCTGCATAGGTTTCGGAAGCCACGTCCCGTAGTCCAGTTCTGCGCCAGAGTTCTACGTTGCTTATCCGGCCTATCCTTGTGACATCACATATCCTTCTTCCCATCGCTCTCTCTCTCTCTGCCACCGCAAATTTCACTTAATTATGCCTCGTTGTGGGCCATGTTTCACAGGCATACAGCATTGCTGGAAGCACAGTCGTCCGGAAGATTTTAGCTGTGACATTCATCGGCAACCTTTGATTTGGTAGCTCAACGAGATTATTGTTGAAAGCGATCCAGCCCGCTTTTCTTAGCGAACGTGAAGGTAAGGAATCACAAATGTAACTGTAAGCAGTTATCGTATTTGATATATCTCATAGCAGTAAAACTTACGTTAAATGCAGGTGGATACGTTCGCATCTTAAACGAATAAAAAATGACTTTTAAAGGTGACCCCCGAGTTCGACGAGATTACGAGGTACACGATAAACGACTTGTATCGAAAAGATTGGGCGGTGGTAAGTGGTGGCTTCCTGGGCGGTGATCGATCCGCAATAAATCGTTTTCATCGATTTTACCAGCGGCTAGTTCTTGATCTCATCAGCCAACGGCTCATCGACGATGACCAGGTCCGTCCGTATTAATTAGTTGTAAAATCTGCACCATCTCATATATGGTCTCTTCTGTATGAGACGTTTATTCTGCTTGCAAAATGCCAGCCTGCACGGATTGACTGTACCATTCGTTGCACATAGTTCAACTCGGAAATGACCCAATGGTTACATGAATAGTGGAGTGACTTTTTCAAACAGTGCGAACTATCGAAATAGACATCACTTCTACTGTTATATTTGCTCGAAGCTAATGTAGGGATAAATGCTTAAGCATAAGCCAAGTGTCGATTTCGTCTGAGAAACTGGATCGCTGTACGCCATTATTCGGGGTGAAGTTTAGAAATGGGAGGGGAACAGCGGAGATGCTTGTCTTTGCTTAAGAAGTTCGGAGGATATGTTGGAAATGGGAAAGCAGTGGAGGGGGAGGGGGAGGGGGAGGGAGTAGGAAAGAGGGACTTGCCCATCTATGTGTAAGAAAAGAAGTTTGGCGCATTCACCACACAGTTTGCATGTATGAATCGTGAAACATTTCAGACGGCGTTGGTGCTTCTCATTCAACAACAACCAACGCTGTTCAACGTTGTTCATGGCGATTGGTTCGACGCATTCCGTTTATTTGCTGCTTAAATTCTCATTGGATTTCAGTTTTTAGACTGATTATTTTTTCACACTACTAGGGATCACATTTATGGGTGATCATATTAAATTAGGGTCCGAGAAAGCTCAGTCACCTTAACTGGTGATTTAGATATTGCATTTTTAATCCGCATAACACGTTACCTGGCGGAGAGAGAGTGGGGGGGGGATAATATGGACACTACTGTATTCCTGCAATATATCATATTGCGTGCAAGGAAATATGCAAACTGTAGGCACTGTTTATGCGCTAGAACACTATCTGATTTAAAGAAGGTTTAGGCTCTTATGTCGTATAATAGCCTCAGACGGGTCAGAAAGTACCGGTATTATGAAAACTTTCATGAAATTCACAGCAAGTCTTTTTGGTAGTATATAGACTCGTCTTGTAATGTTGTAGTGCATCTGGTACGTAACCGAGTTATCGCATGTTAAGAGTAAGTACGAGAATCCAGTGAAGCATAGAACTGCACCTGGAATTCACCTGTACCCAACTGGAACAGCGAGCTAAATTAATTTGTTCTTGAAATTGAAAAAAAAAATAACAATAGCGTTCGCAAAAAACGAGGCAGAAGTATATGGGAAAAGAAAAATCACACATCATTTCAATAAGCCTCTATGTCAGTGAACGTACAAAGGTGTTTCCCATTTTGGAAAATGGCGGAAACAGCGCTGATATAAATTAAACGATTGTAAATTCCATTGAACAAGTCTGCTTGCTTCCTAGTAGAAAATCACTGATTGATTATCTTCTCTGAATCTACCGTAATTCGTTGAACAGAAAGACACACCTATTCTGTTAACGTCATGTTTTGAAATACGGCGCCTAACATTCACGGGTCAAAATGTTCAAAGGTCTTATATTCAAGTGAATGAGTCTTTTCTCTCTTACAATTTAGCTGGAAAGTGTCTTTCAAATTCAAGGAAATACGACCATCACTTCTGCCTTCGTCGTTGCCAATACTGCCTTGTTTACTGGTTGTTTGTAATCCTTCTGCATCGTTCATGACTGCTGTGCAAATATTTCTATCATTATCGCGCCTTTGTGCTAATTTATTGCGTATCTTATTTATTACCACAACATAGCGCCATCTTCGACTAGTTTTCGTTCCATTCTCCAGATGGTGCTGTTCTGTTTTTCGGCCACTATATAATCCCTGTATGCCAAACTTATGAGTCGAACAGAGATGCATTGATGCTATTCGCTGTGACAACTATATCCGAAATGGATAGGACGACTGAAAACAGCAAAATATGAATAGGAAAGAAATGCAGTCATCTAAAAAGGAGTGGTGCAAAATATCATATAACTTTACAACATAAAAATGTTTCTGGAAACGAAGGGGTGAGAAAATTCGGTAAAGATGTTGCTAACAGCACAGTCCGAAGCACTATACGCATTCTCGAAGTCACCTTCTCGAAAACACAGTCTTAAAGTGCGAAATTACACATGGCGTTACATGTCTTCGCTTCAAAAAAAAAAAAAGAAGCATTCTACGCATTCTCTTATGGTATTTGACGTTTTCATGCCCATTTATGCTGCGATCATGCTTATGTCTTTCGCTACTATGTCCGCCCGTACGCAACTGCCCTATTCCCTAAAAATTTATTAAAATTTGAGATCTACTTATGTAGATGTCGTTCTGTTGACAAAAGTTTCATGCAGCCAACCTTCGGGAACCGAATTTACATACTCTGCAACTTCTTACAATACATCTAGAACAAATGATGATATCTATTCCTTGCACAATCACACATTCACTCGTAGACATGGAATCAAAAATTCACTTTATATATATGTATATATACATTATACATATATATGTACATGTATATATATACATATGTATATACATATATGTATGCATATACATATATATAATATATAATACACATATATACATATAATGTTCGAGGGAGACTTCCAATTATCATGATCCACTGGATCAGCAATAATTACGTATCGTTATGCACTGTTTTGTGAAAAATTACGTATAAACAACTTAACTGCACACGTGCACTTTTCAAGCACATGCAATGGCGATAGGGCCTCGAGAAATATTTGCGTATCTAAACCTTACACACAACAAGGATTTGCATTCAAAGAGAGAGGCGTACATTAAAGAGATCTCTGTTGAACGAAGAGTAACGGCCAACGTTCAGTACGATTCGGTGTATTTATCACAAGGATGGTCCATGTGAAACTCGCTTGTCTCATACTGGAAGATAGTGAAAATACAGGCGTAATGCCTACTGTCGGAATCACACCAAATTGTAACAGGCAGTACGACGGAAGCGTTTTGACGGTTTAGTTGAAGAACGCCACATCACTGCTGCAAAACATAGACCCAGTGTCAACCCAGTGACTGTTACTACGGATCTGATGAAACAACTGCTCACGGTTGTCCCCAAGCTCTCGGAGAGGTATGTTCATAAAATGATTTTTCGAACGGAAATTATCGAAATATATAAATTGTGATGTTGAAATAAAGGCAATGAACAATACATTTATTTAACGCTAAGTCATCCTATAACCGTGCAATTATAACGATGCTGCTGACGAGCGTTACTCTATTATAAACATACAGATCGTTTGGTACAAAGAAGAATATGCCAGATTTCGAAGTTAAACATCGAAAAACGCAGCGATGGAAAAAGGATTTGCTATCAACAATCAGTAAATATCTTCAGGTGGTGCATATTCTTCCGGTTTGACCTTCAGCGAAGAGAGCGCTTTTTTTGTATCCAGCTTTGCCTGAAAGCAATATTAACCAAGCCGTACTCGCACCTCATGGATTTTTTAATTACGATTCAAGGGATCAAGAGAGCATGCAAGTGCATTCTGGAAAGCCGCAAAATGACGAAGGATACAATGTGAAACTCATGAAGGTGGCTCTGAAAAAAGTCTAAATTTGAAAAGACAACCCAAGAAAACGTAATAGCATTTCCCCTCGTCTTTCACAATTCACAGTTGGCTAACTTTTACTTACATCTGTAGGAGCATGGGCTACTCCAGCATACCAGGAATAAATACGGTCAAGCGATAAGCTTCTCGCTTTGCGACGCAAGCTTGATTTGCTAAAACTTTGTGCGGTAGTAGCAGACATATCTTCGCAAAAGTGATTCATACCATTTCTCTTCCACTCACCGTTAAATAGACTGCCGTTAACCCACGCCCTCCAATTTTCTTCTCATCGAGTAATTTTTTCACTCTATTTGCTACGCTGTGCATAAAATTTCACATCGGCGCCACCGCGAAAAAAATTAATTATAATTATTTAAATAAGGGATCTAATAATCCCATAGTGTAGAACACTTTTCAATAAAGGAGGGGGGGGGGGGAGGCATTATACTAACAAGACCAAGGCAAATCAATCGTAGCTACTTTTATGGTTCAAATTTTAAAACATTTAAAAAAAATGCAGGAAGTCTTCAGTAAATAGAGATGAACAAAAATGAACAGCAAACCGGGGAAAGCGAAGAAATAAAGTGCTGAGAATCGATCCACTCCCCTTTTCTCTCCCTGTTGCCCCTCATACTACAACAAAAAATAACGGCAGCCTACTTACTCGTCCATCGGCATTCGTTTTGGCAGGTACTGCCATCGCCTTTTTAAACGATTCGATAGCGGCCTTCTTATCACGAGTTTTTTGCTGTGCCGCACCCAAGTAGTACAGGTTGCTTGGCGAGAAATTTGGCTGCAACAGCAACAATTTTAGTCGTTTTGAAAGGATGCACTTTTATTGCCTTGCTTTTTTAATTTTCATT
>JPKZ01001207.1:0-12935 GCA_000803305.1 Toxocara canis | reverse complement strand
GGGCGGAGCAAGAAGCGAAAGGATGAGGCGAGAGCTCGAGCTTACAAAACAATTTTTTTGCAAGCGTTCTTAAATCTTGAGTCTTGAATAGACGATGAACGTAGGATTGGGATTCAGAGGAAAATAAAAAATGCAACTACTTTGGCGTTTTTGCGTGCTCTCAGGGATATTATTTCTTCATCTCTATTTTTTTGTTCATCGCATTTACCATTGATAACCTCTAATCGGAAAGCAAAATCACCAATTAGAAAGAGCAGCAGTGAATACTGCTGGTCGAAAATTGACAATTGTTAATACGAGTACGTGCTGATGAGTTGGTGCCTTTAAGGTTGAGTGCTATTTTAACATTTTTAGAATTGCACTATACGCATATCGCTACTTAAAAGTATCGAGGCTTCCATGTTCGACTTTGTTGAGCCGTTCAAAAAAATACATATAAATTTGTCCTCTACTGGTTGCATGCGACAAACTGGAAGAGATCAGAGAAGAAATACCCTGTGAGTTTCATAAGTTCTCCTCGCAACGATTAACTAAACTACTTCAATATGTTAATGAATTCCAGTACATATATGTATTGTAAATGATACATATATTTATATTTATGTACAGACCACATTATATATATATATATAATATATATACGTATAGAATGCGTATATGTACATAAATATAGAGATATCAAAGTGATTGGCTGTTGTTAAAGTTTATGAAAGCTGATTGAATATATATACAAATATATACACCAATTCTGAGGATCCATCAGACATTGTTTAAAAACATCGGTGAAAAAATGTGCTTACCGATGCAATTTCTTGAACCGGCCGAAAACGGAATATAAGAATACGGGTGTTTAAGCTCATTGTCGAGAAATCTTTCCGGATTGAATACTTCGGGATCAGGCCAATATTTGGGATCGCGATGGACCATCGATGGTATAATTACAACGCCGACTCCTTTCGGTAAAACGTTGCCCTCTTCAAATTCGGTTTTCATTAGTCAACCTATCTTTGTGCATAGGCAGAGCATTTTGTAACCGATTACGATACGCCGATTATCTTAAGACTGTGTTATCTCCAATTTTTGTAAATGATGAGCATTTTTTGGAAGGAATTATTTTTAGTTTTTGATGATCTTTTCGTTGAGAGCCATGAAGGTCATTTGCTCCCCTGAAATTTGTTTACTTTACCTTTAACGATTGAGTCATTCATTACAAATAAATTCTCTCATCGTATTGCATCCAGTTGTCGCGATTCGCTGCTTCCTTCATCCGAATATTCTACACATTCTTCGCCAAAGATTGATTCGATCTCATTGCATGTTGGCCTATACTTCTTTTGCCAACCTTTGGCGTGCATTCCGCAGTTCATCCCAATCACTCATATTTTTTCGTTTCCATTATTTCTGCCGCTCATTCAAACTTTCTTATTCGTGTCTCATATATCCAGTCCCTCAGCTGCTTTACTCCTCTCCTCTCCCCGCTCCCCCCCCTCCCCCCACCACCAGAACCACTCGTTGGTCATTTTGCGAACCAGTTTTGTTCCTTTCATGATCCTTTCCACTTTCGTTTGTGCCACTGCTAATAGCACACACACTTTCTCGGTGGTCGCTCACTTCTTTAAGCCGTTGAAAACGGTTGACATCATGCTTTGGTCGTACAGCTTCCTCTCTAAACTCATTGGCACATTTTTAGCTCGATTAAAGTCTTTGTTTTCGAAGAACGACGCATCCCGGGCCAATTCCATTCTGCGTCAAACATCAAATTCTGTCCAAGCGCGCGTTTTCATATATGTGCGCAGATAGACAAATCCGTTCCCTCTTTCAATCTGTTCACCTCCTACACGAATTGTCGACTGCAGCTCTCAGCTGCTGAAAGGTTTTGTTTTGGAGATGTTAATTAGGAAGCATACTGTTGCCCATTTCGCCGCAATTTCGCGTATCAATTTCATCAGTTGGCTGAATTTTGGGATGTTAGGACTATATCATCTGTGATTCGCAGCTGCGATAAACTTTTGCTCACAACGTTACGCTGTTGTTGTTGCCAGCCTAGCTCATCGAACAGAAGTTGCGGACTTGCTCTGAACAGTCTTGGAGATATGGGTCTGTTGGCGTAAGTAGAGAGTCTCTCTGCCGTAGTTCTGTGCTGACAACCACTGGTATTTTCCACTCACGCATGAAAATTATAGGCACAAATTTGTGTTATGCAGTGTGCTCGATTGAAGCATAAACCTTTTCGTTTGCTGCAAACAACAAATATAGGAGCAAATTATACTCTACAGTTTTTTTTTTCAACCAATATGCGAAGCACATAGATTTGATCAACTGTTGTGTCGGCTGCTCGACAACGATTACCTTGATGCATGCCTTGTTTCGACGATTCGATTTGCTGCTGAGGTCATTCGCACAGAGTTTTCGAATAGCATTTTGAGATTGCTAGGAGACGTAGTATTGGGGTATAGTTTCTATTACGATGCACACTGCCTTCGAATAAACTTTTTCGTTTTTGGGCAAGTGAAACGCTCAATAATTTGTTGGCGTTCGGTCATTTTGTTGAATGATTTAAGTTATCGTCCGCATTTCAAAATTTCGCCACATATTTCGTCTACACTTGCTGTTTCTTACGATTTTCAATGTGTTNCCGAGAAGGCCTCGTCGCTGCTTCTTGTGTTAAAAAAAGGTGGTCGGCCCTAGCCATCACACATTTCGTATAGAACTCCTAAATGACGTGGTCTATTTTTCGTGCTTCTGGCGTAATTGATCCATCGCTTTTTGCTTCTCATTTTCAACCAGCAAGCCCCCTTGGCAGTTTTAGCTTCCCTTTAGCCGTAGCTTTTTCCATTGTTTTCCGACTTTTCTGGTTTGTTGTTTTCGCATATCTTCCTTTTTAACAGTTCTTTTTATTTCCTATAGGAGATGATGTTCTCGGTGGGTTGTTCTCTTAGCAATTTCTACCGTTTGACTGAGTTTTTAAGACAGCTCTTGCATAGATTTGTTCACTTTCCTTTTTTATTAACAATTATTGTTGTTACTAATAATTGTTGTTACCACTATTACTTATTATTATTATTGTTAATTGTTAGTAGTTTCCTGTTTGGAATGTATTCAATTCAATAGTTCTGTATTGTTTTTAACCAACACTGCTTCGTTCACCAAGACATAGCCTATTTCGTTTTCCTCACCCTCGCTGAGGTTTCGTCAGATCCGTTTTTTTCTGCGACGTCCTTTCTTTAAAAAAAAGATGTCCCATTTTTCGTCCGATAAGTTTCGCAAAAATCAATCAGTTTTTGTCCTGCACGAATTTCGCACTCCTAATCCAAAATTTCGTTCGAGTATTTTGCTCTCTCCATCAGTCGTACTCCAACTTAACCTTAAAGTAGGTTATGATACCGCAGAACATGACGCGTTCGTTATCGCTGATGACTATAACAGTCAGCGAAGGTAACCTATAACTTTTATTGCCACAACGTACTCGAAATTAGTACCTTGTTGAGAAAACGACTCCATTCGAAGCTATAAGATAATTGTTAAACAAAAACTGTTTTGAGTTTACTACAGTGGAAGCAAATGGCATATAAATATTATTGTTGGGATATTATCAGTACAGTTCCATTCTGAGATGGTTTAAGAAATAAAAGAAACTCACTGATTTTTGTATCTTCAGTGAGCTGTCGTGCAATAATTGGAACACTTGGAAATAAGCGAAGACCCTCTTTGATGCATGCTTCAAGATAGCGAAAATTGCCGAGATCTTCATAGGTGACTGGGCGATCTTCTAAAAGACCTATTTAAACGAACAAATAATATTAAGGTGATTTTAAGACATTATCAAGGTTTGTGACTCATTTCAAAAGTCACGATCTCAATAGTCGAGATTTTATATTACATATTGAAAACTGATTGTATATACAGTTCATGTGATGCGGAAGCAACGCGTCGACATTTTGAGCTCCATAAATTCGAACCTTTTTTACGAGTAAAATATTTCACTCGGTATTCGTGGTAGAGAGATTTTGATTCTCTGGCAAGTGAACCATCAAAGCAAGGAAGTTGAAACGATAATTTAGGAGGATTTTGAAAAACTAAACTAAACTACCTTCACCAAGAACTTCATCAATTTCTTTGTGCACCTTCATTTGAATGTCTGGATGAACGCCCATCAGATGAAGGAACCAATTCATACTTGCCGATGTTGTATCATGTCCCTGCAAAATGATCACTATTCGTAAAACCTTACAGTGTATCAATATACAGGCTATAATTCATTTCTTCATATCAATGTAGTGTCGAACACTGTTGCATTGATTAGTTGTTGGTTGTCTGGGTTGTGAAGTTCGCTAAGGCCCAAACATCACCAGTCAATTGGTTCATCGGAGCTAAGAAGAAAAAATTCTCTGAATTTTTAGAAAGGATGCGAAAAATTATTGGTGAGGATGAATTCTATTCGTAATTTATAAATACTCGTTGGTAAGTAAGGGTTTTAAACACTATTTTGTTAAGTTCATGAGTGGAACATTAAAAATTTTTCACGTTAATGCCAGAAGAGGACAAGATGCAATTCCCATCTACTTTACACTTTTGGAAAACAGAGAATGCAGGACAAGCCAGAAGATTGGTGGGATAGTAAGTGAAGTGAATAGTATGAGATTTAAAAGTGTACCCTAAGCATAGCCCTGTCAACATAAACCAGGGACATGGGATGATTCTAGGAAAACTACAAAACTGTAACGGCTGAAAACAACGATTGTCATCTTGAAATATTTCATACAGCGTTTATGAGCGTTCTCCACTCTCGACGACGCAGCAACTGAATGCTTTTAATGAACAAAATATGATATATTTGAAAAACGGGAGCTAGTGCAAGGTAGGTTTTAGTGAAACTGAAGGTAGTTGAAGTGGGAGGACGCAGTTTAACGTTTGCTCGAAATCGGGAGGCTTATAGCTTCGCATTTCAGGACGGTTTAGAATTCCAGAATTATAAATCTATGAAATTTTCATGCAGTGCAGAGCAGTCTTCGACATCACATTGATGAAATTTACATAGAAGTTTTATCTAACAATTTATAATTTCATAATAACTTATATAATTTCTTTAAATTAGAATTTTAGGTAAAATAAAAATTTAAATAATTTAGTTCCGCAGCGCTGAAGTCGGAGCTTTTTTTTGACTCATCTGGTTCTTTATGCTCCCTTTCGTAAAACGACTAAGTCTCCCAATCCTTTTGACGATCGCATCAAGCTGGAAAGTGGACAAGAGAAGCATCAAATGAGGGGAGTGCCCATTGAGAGGTGGGCTTATATTCAGGGATATAAGTTTAATTGCTTTAAATTTTCGGTTCCATCACATGAAACCGTTATTGTTCGATATGTTACGTTCGTTCAGAAGCACTGACCTCAAAGGTGAAGGTGTCGACCTCTTCCTGGATGCCTTCCAAAGGTAAATCACCTTTAGCGTGCATGTCCAACATTAGATCTAGAAACGCCATCCTTCGCTTCCCTTAAACATAACGACAATTACCAGTGAAATGATCGCCTGATGTATGGTTGTTCTCCAAGGTATCGTGCATAGTGTCGCACAGGAGACAAAGTTGAGCGCCTGCAGGTGCCAAAGGTTCCCGTCTTGATGGCGTCATATGTGAATTCACTGATTCTTTTTGAAGTTATATCCCGGAAAATGGTTAAAATTTTGCACGCATTTATGGGCGATCTGTTACATATTCGTTCAGTCCCTTGCTGAATAGCGAATTCTCATTAGAAGGGTTGCCACATAGGACAAAAGCCGATTTTCTGTAATTCATGAGTATTTTATGAAAACGTCTGGTTACGAAAATTTTATGAGAAAATTTATGAGCTAGTCGTCCAGGTGTACATCCCGTCAACCCCCTGAAACACATTCCCATTTGTCTCTGTCATTCAGTAAAAGAAAGTGGCCAGCAAAACAACAAGTCATTAATAGAAAACAAATCAAAACGGTGTGAACCATTAGCGTTAAGCTTTCTGGGAAGTGTTCACCATGGTTCTGAAAGTTGTTCATTCAGTCGGATAGAAGCAAATTTGCAACCTGTTTCTGTCTCTTTCGCCAACAGTTTCTCCACTCCTCCTGCTTCATCAGCTAATTTCTTGCGATCCATAATTGCCTGCAAGTAGCCAGCTTCTTGCTTCTGTTATAAATAGTTACCCAAATAGCTACCCATAGGAAATATGTATGTAATTTAGTTCCGATCAGATTACTCATTTCTCCACATGGCAAATCACATTCTCAGTTCCATAAGACACTCATTTACTTATCTATGTGAAGGGTTACTTTTCTAGTACTGCACGAGTTCTTTGAACAGTTTATGCCGAACGAGATGATATGTTAAATAAAGATTGCATGAAAGCGGTTGCAGTTTTTGTCGTTCAAACAACGTCCACTCATGCAGTGGTTGTTTTGCATATCTCAAGCAGTACTTTATTGACCACGGCATAGCAACCAACAGCATCTGAACCACGTCAGCTGTTTTTATACAAAATTTGGGAAATACCGACTACTGATTATACCTGCCGTTTTTGTTATGGGACCGGCATGCCATTGAAAATTCGACGAACAATTTGCGCTTATATGCAAACAGGATTGTGCTGTCTTCTCTGAATAGTGCATTTTTTTTCAATGCATCTCCACAAGCACAATAAATGTTCTAAAACTTTACACTTGACACCATAAAACAAATCAAGAAACTTTTAAGTAGAAAATCAACGGATTGATGACAAAAAATTTCGATTCCGTGAAAAATGAAAAAAAATACTTCGGAAAAAATTATCTTGGTTTGCCAACGCGTTATCTTATCAATGTTCCATACCTTGCTGGTGAAAGCGTGTAATGTTTCGATGCATTTTCTTTGCTCTCGTCCTTTACCGAACAAATTGAAAAGTATCGTCGGATAGAGATGCGCTTTTATTGTTCGCTGATGTACGATATATTTCATTCTATAAATTATAGTTGTTTTATAATTTACAGCGAAAAATAATATTACCGTTCGCTCAGTGAATTCATTACATTCGCCGTCTTTTGCGATTTTTTGCCGTTTTGAACTGCCAATTCCTGACGCGATTACAAGCAAAATTATCGTTTAAATGTAGCACATTTTAAAAATAGCAATGTGGAATTTCTTCACGCGGAATCGCTTAAACAGAATATTTCCTTTATCTCAAAATGATGCAAAATTTCACCTGTAGTATTATTATCATTGTTCTTGCATAAGGGATATCGAATTGGTGTGTTGGTTCTAATGGGCGTTTGCATGGTCGGCGAAGACGCAATTGCAATGGTTCTCACTGTTGACTTCTCAACTTACTGTTCTGATGTCTTGAACGGTTTGCTAAACGGAAGTGCTAGCCACGGGCTTGGACGTTGTCAATAGTACTTGCATTTTAATGCGATTGGATTTTTTTTTTTGCGGAAAAACACTTGCTGGGTTAGGTTCAAAAATTCATATATTCCATTTCGCCACACCTGTTGTTTTCCTTTGCATTCATTGTTAAAAGTCTTGACTATATAATGGTGCTCATTGAACTTTTGCATAATTTTGAAGAAATCGATGAAATGATCACAATCATCGCACTCTTCACTGCTTACGCTAGTAGTAGTATGTGATAAGGGTTGAAATTTTAACAACAAATACCGTCGGAGTGCATGAAAATTTTTGAGTTCACTTATCGCATTTAAAAGTGAAACTCGAGACAAACTTTGAGGAGATAACTCATAAATGAGATACTTAGTGACAGCGTCGAGATATGGCGATTGTTTTCGCTGTGCATCGACATGTGTTCCCAAGGCGGCCTCACAGATCACATCAATTGTACAAAGTGATATTGTATGGAATATTTCATGGTATTCACCATCAGCCATTTTCTCAAACTTTCCAAGTAGAGTTCTCGCGTGTTTGTTGTAAATCTGAAATATGCAACGCTTCACCAATCACGCGGTACTGATGGAGACGTTGTATTACCGTTACGATACTCATAGATTTTATCACTTAACATAGATTGACTATCCAACAGAAATAAATGCGGAAGAAATTTTTGAGAGTTTGCGAATGAAAAAGTCAAACGCAGTATAAGGGATAAATATGCAAAATTATAAGTTATTGTAATTTCGGCAAAAAATAAAACACATACTTCCCTCACCCGCTACCTCAGATTCACTCAAAAACTACTCTTCAAATTAGCTACTTACGGAATTTGACTCCATCTTTGGTGCGTGATCTCTAAAGTAATGTTGATCTTACCATAAGCTCAAACCCCTTACTTTAATGCTTAGAATTAATTATCTGCGGAGAAATGCTCATAGTGAGAAAAGTAGCTCTTAATTAATGAAGACGAACAAGCATCATGACGGATAAAAAATGCCCATGAAAATGGTTATTCCATAAAAGCCTTTCTTTGATTCTTCACAACGAAATAATGAGAGCACATATTTGTTTTAGGATGACCGTGTCAAATAGGAAACTTTTTCTTTCACGAAGGTTTGAAAATTTTCAAGTAGAAATATATGAGAAAATGCGCTCATGCGAGCAACCATAATGATCGAAAAGCCAAGAAGCCTACCCCAACAAAATCCTTCAATATATCGTAATGAAAAGTTGGTGTTAGAAGCTTTCTTCTTGGTCTCCATTTTGTTGGTTCACTGCAAGGAAAAAAAAAAGATAAACACGAGAAGAATAATATTAGAATCTTTGGGCCATTAATCACTGATCACATGTAAACCGCTTACTTGCTGGGAATGTGATACAGAGACAGGGATGTAATATCCTGACGGTAGGGCGAAAAAAACAAAAAACATAACAAAGGTATCCTGCAGAGTCATTGAATTGATTCATCTCATTCGTCGTACCTGGTGAGCATTCCTAGTATTAAGGCGCCTCTCCCTCCCCTTCTCCTACCCCCTCCCCTCACCTTCAAAAAATGCCTTGCTTTTTACAATGCCTGACCTCACAAAGCGAGCAGATATAAGCTCCTTGACTTTAATAGAAGCCATTCTTGGTCACACACAAAGAGAAATTATGAGCCGTTCCTCAGCAGAGACCATTCTGTACCAACCTTCGAGTGCTGACAGCGGAGTGAATTCGCACAATTTTCCTCATAGTTATCAATTTTCCTCATACTTGTCAACTCTCCTCTTAGTTATCAACTCCCTTCATAGTTATCAACTCCCCTCATAGTCATCAATCCCCTCATAGTTATCAACTTCCCAGTATTACGAAATGAAATGTCTACAAAGAAGTGCCAACGTTTTACCCTCCCGTATTTCGTATGACCGATGCAACAGTCATTTCCCAAACGTAACCACCCTGAATCATGGCATCATTTGAAAAGTCCAACCTTACTAGCAAACCCTTCCCAATCCATGCGCTAAGGAAACTGTATTGAAATGGTTTCGTGAGTGTCCTATTGCTTCCAAGAACCGACTCGCATTCTTCGGCACCATAGAGTAACATCCACGGCCAACCACTAAACCAAATACGCGCCATACGGCTGCCGTCCTTTTCGAGCATATAGCCAAGTCCCTGAGCTTGTTCAAAAAACTCTGAAAAATACGATGCCCTCCTGGTAAATGTTATTCATAACAAGCATTTCTTAAAACTAAGACACACTCATATTGAAGTTAGCATTTTCTGCGAAGTCAGTAATGCTTTAATAACACTTGAAAGAACATTAGACAGGAAAAGCCAGGTGATTGCTTATGGTTAATGCCGCAAGTTCAACGGAATATATAGACCACAAATAAATGTTTCGAAAATGCTTGGACTGCATAACTAGGTGCGATCGATTTAAATCTTGAACTACTGAAAATACGATCCAGAGCTTGCCAGATAGCAAATAGTACAATAAGGAGGTATAATGATGGTGAGGTCTTTTAGGTGAGTACACTAGGCGGTGCGACTTGTAAACGATTCACTAGATGGAATGGTTGTTTTAGTAGTCATGAAAAATAGTAAAAATGAGTGTTTGTAAATTTTAGTTGTCTGTAAAGAACGATTTCATAAGTTCAAATGTAACTGTTTAATAGAGCTGATCAGTATCAAACAATTCTCACATTGACTTTCCTTTTTTTTTCTCTAGTGACATTATGTATTTCAATATCACTGCCGTTTCGCCCGCTCATCCTCTATTTCAATTTCGGTCAAACGATTTTTTATACGATCACACTCTGGAACACATAAATATGACGCAAATTGAAGATTTATTTTTAGTGCCAAAAAAAACTCGTCGCGAAAACAAAATCGGTATTTTCCGAACAACGATCGACTTCAATCCAATCAGCAATCGAATCCATGTGATTGTTTTAAGTTAGCAAAAAGAAATCCAACGAGGCAAGCTTTACCATCGGGTTTGAAATGAAACTGATGTAGATTGCCCACAAATGGCAAAGGTGCTGGTCCTTGTATGGCTAAAACTTTCTCCAACATCGAGGCGAGCTTTTTAGCGAAAAAAAAGATCGGCCACGTGATGATTGCGACCAGAAAGACGATTCCAAGAAGACCCATCCTATCGGCTGCGAAACACTTTGTACTAGAAAGTCGGATTTGTAAAAGGTGACGAAAATCTCATTTAGAATATGCTGGAAACGACATTAACGTAATAAAAGACATTAAATTATGCGATCGGTAAAGGGGGAATATGGACAATTAAATGATCCCTTACCAGTGAATTGCTTATACTGTTTTAGGACTGATAAAGGTAAAACATGGACAATTAAGGGATCTCTTATCACTGTATGGCTTATATTGCTTTAGGACCATTTTATAACTTCACTGTACGAGCATGGGGACCAATTAACTTAGCATACGGACAAGAACAGAAATACGAACAAAATGGACGCACAGTCGCATGCATCCCAATGCGTTCAACTAAATGGCGAGATGGAGAAGAAAGCCCACTTTGAGTGGTGCATGCAGTATGGGAGTGCGACAGATCTTCCAAGTGGTCGACAATAAAATGTTTATTGGTTACCTTACTACTTGCCATGATTTAAACCAAAGTGGATTGCAAAAGCAAAGTTTTTATTATCAATGCACCTGTTTAGACATCTACCAAAAAGTAGCATAAGAGGTGCAATCAGAGTGTACAGGTGATTGGCGCGGATCGTCCCTGGCAGCAGATTTCACAAAGTGATTGATGCCCTTTGTCGATTAGTATTATTGATTAAGATCGAAATAAATATGTTTAAAAGAGTAAAAAGGCGCCTGTTCGGGTGAAGTCTTTAGAGTGTCTCAGACATTAATAATGCATATTATATACACGATCTCATTCCCACGAGGTCAGAATAGTTCTCATGAACGAAATCAAAAAATCGTCAGACGAGCATTTTTTTTGCCTACTGAACAAATACGTAGTACGAGGCCATGGCAAACGCTGTATAGTTTTTAATGAATTTTTTTGTTATTACTTTTTTCATTTTGTGCTCAACGGTAATTTTACAGTTCCTCAACGGTAATTAGAGATTGTATTCGCTTGTATATATGTCTGTCTGTTCGTCTATCTACCCGTGCAATAGTTTTGACACGAAAACCATTAAAGATAAAACGATGAAATTTGGTTGGTATATTGTAAACTCTAGGATAACATTGGATCTGTAGTTGCATACCAATCCACTGATCCCAGGCAAAATTATGCTTTTTTGAAAGTGGAAAAATTTGTAAATTTGGGTGCATTTTATGATCCGTTGAATGGCACATTCGATGGATAATGCCATAACCAGTGGACAAATGATGAGAAACTCTCGAGCGATTTCCTTTTATGCCATATTGTGACCGCTCATCGCATTTTATAAGATTTCAAAGTTCACCATATTCTATCATAACACCTTTGGTGCCTATATCATGAAACCATATGATCGCTCTGTTTATTGAGAGGGAAAATTATTGAGAACGAAATTAAGGGAAATTTAAATTGTTTTCACATAGGACCCATACAAATGTATACACACCATTCATAGGTCGCGTCGATACCTGTCTATATTTTTGATAATACGGAAAGGAAAACAAAAAAAAAAGAAAAATGGTGAAGATTGATGCCAGGCCCTCGATTGTGATTCATCAGATTTAATTACTTGGCGACTATGTAGGATTTTGAGCAATCAATTTACAAAACGAAATGAGATGATAAAATTAGCCTATTTTGAGACGAAATAAAAATTTGAATTTCTTAAAGAAAAATTATGACAATATTTTTTTAAACCTAGAATTTTGGACAGCCCAGCTTATAGTGCAGCGGAGGATTGCCATTGGACGGTTGCTTGAAGGAGATAGTGTTATGAGCGTAGTGATCGAAGATGACTGGAGTGAGCTCGAAGCGAACAACGATGAAAGGAGTGGAACGAATGAACTTATTTGTGAAAAGTGGTTGCAAAGGTCCACTGGTCTTTGTACATGAAATGTAGGGAGAACCTTGGCTGGGAACCATATGAATTCTCTGTTGAGCCGAAATTGCTCTCAAAAAAAGATGATACTGCCGCGATGGATTCGCGTTGGAAAATAAAATAAATTTTGTATCAGTTAACGGGCAACCGAAATGAAAGTAAACGTTCGTTAATTGCAATATATAAAGTTAAGTTTTTCTTTACATATTTCTTTACATAATAAAACAAACACATAAAGAAATTAAAAAATTCATAAAATTATATGTACACATTTCTCTAAAAGTATAACGAAAGCGTTGAGAGAATTCGCGAAAAGCCCCGCTGCGGAGATTTTACTTCGATAAAGTCGAATAATTATGACGAAACTGAAATGACGAAAAAAATGATTTACCAAGATCAGCAAAGAAACTTTCGAAAAATTTCAGCTACAATCACAATCACATCCAAACTTAAGAGCAGTAGGGAAACCAACTGAACGTTGACAAGCTTTTCAGTTGCGCTTATTTGTTGAACAAGAGTATTTCTTATGCTACGTTTAGGT